>JAQQAE010009465.1:0-14593 GCA_029823295.1 Pseudamia nigra
AATGTGTGAATATGAACATTAACACTAACATTTGATTTACCGTCACGAATCAGACATTCTTTTAAGTGTTTACCATCTGGCGGCTGCATATTGTAGCTTCTGTTGTAGCACCATCTAGTGGGTGCATGACGCAACTGTGCCTTATAATCCGGTGCGCCTTATGTATGGAAAAATATTTAAAATGTGACATTTTTGGAGGGTGTGCCTTATAGTGCGGAAAATACGGTAATACACCATCACAGTGGAAAGACAAAGCCGTTTCCAGGGTGATGATGTCAGTCAAAATAAACCAAATGAAATCCAAGCTGAGCTGTTAGCGTTAAATATCATGATAAGTATGACGATATAAAGTCTGAGGTGATGAGTATCAATTCACCACCCAGCTCCACATCCCTGCATCCTGCTCTTTGTCTGAGTGCATGCTGGGGTCACTCTCTCGCTCTCTTTCTCTTTCTCACACACACACACACGCACGCACACACACACCCCTCCCCAGCTGCACACCTCAGGAGATAAGGGATTGATCGGACCGGCCGTGGCCGATGGGTGTCTGTACAAAGGGACCAGTCAGGCTGAACGCTGTATCAATCAGTCACTATGTGTGTGTGTGTGTGTGAGGGTGGGGGTCTGGCTTCATCTCAGATCCACTGATCTAATAGGAACCCCCTAACCACCCCCTTTGCTATTTTATGAAGCAAAGAGAGAGAGAGCGAGAGAGAGAGAAGAATGGCTCCAGGCGTCCGGCCAACACACTGCAATAAAACAAAATTCTCATTCTGGCTGCCTTTCATTTGTTCGCCTTTCCTCTTACTTTTACACAACGCACACATACACACGTACGTACACACACACACACATTTTACAGGGAGGAGGGACGCTGAAATTTGACCAAGCTGTTCTGTTTTGCTTGCATGTAGTATTAGGACGGCTGGAAATGAGAACTGCTGTGGTGATTAGAGCTGGGAAATAAATCTGTAGATATCGTTCGAGTTCATAACATCAGATGTGTTGGTTTTAGTCTTTTTGCATCTTTTACGTCACCTGTATCTTTTTGTACTGCATCTTTTACAGCATTTTCATCTTTTTTGCGTTTCATGAACTGTTTGTCCTGTTGTGTCTTTTGCATCTTTTTACATCATTTTTATGTTGTCATTTCATGTCATTGACACCTTTTATGTCTTTCTGAGTGTTTTACCTTACTTTTTTAGTCTTTTTCTTGAATCTTTTACTTGTGTTTTGTCTTGTTGCATTTTCTATGCTGATTTCTGTCTTTTGCACATAATTCATCTTATTGCATGTTTTATGTTCTGTCTTTTTGCATCTTTTACATCATTTTCACCCTTTTGCATGTTATACTTTTTGGATCTTTAAATTAGTTTTTGTCTTTTTGTGCCTTTTATGTCATATTTTTCTTGTTGCATCTTTCATGTTGTCATTGTCTTCTTTGCATTTTAATTGAATTTCTATACTTTTGCATCGCTTTTTCTTTCTGTGTCTTTTGTGCATTTTTGCCTCTTACATCATTATTGTCCTGTTTCATTCAAAGTCTGAATTTGTAAATTTAATCTGTATTTTGTTCCTGTTCTGGTCTCAGCAGAAAAATATCCCATGCTGATGCTGACATTTGAGAAAGTTCCTTAAATGTTGCTGAGGAATTTCATGCCAGAGACCCGCAACAGCTGGCTGTCGACTGAGCCCCGCCCATCGCACCCGCCCACTCACGCACTCACACCACATGCTCACACACACCAACATACGCCTCACTCACGCCTGACTGCTGTGCTATTCACTGCTTAGGCATTGATGGATGGGAAAGTGGGTTTGTTTGCCCACACACACACTTAAGCACACACAACACACACACACTCGGGGGACGCGGCAGCTGGTTTGGACCCTGAACACAAAGTCCACCCAACACACGATTAAAAGCATCTCAGTACACATGTTGCACAACCAGACTTTCCATGAAAACACACTAAGCAGAATGTCCAGTGTTTTTTCCAGATGAGAATGAAACAGATCCGGTCTGTCATTATGTTTTGTTTCCTGTTTCTCCTTAAGAATCCATAAATCTAATCTCTGACGTCGATGCACTAATCCAAAATGTTTCTATGTAGGTAAAAGGTGAGGCTGGCTAGTAGGACGACAAAATCAGAACTATGTGAAAAGATTAAGTACAGCTGGGTGATATGGCCAATAATATAGGTCCATATCTATAATTATCATGATTAAAGTCAAATCTTTATATTTGTTCAAGTCTACAGGCTGATTTTTGGTCCTGTTTGACAGTTAAAAAAACAAACATGAGTAAAAGATGCAACAAGCTGTAAAATGACGCAAAAGACAAGAAAGATGAAAACAACACGGAAGATGTGAAAAGACGCAATGTATAAAATATGATGTAAAAGATGTAAAAATATTATAAAAGATCCAATACAAAAACATGGCATAAAATATGCAAAATGATCAAAAAGTCAAAATTCAAATAAAAGACAGACAAAACCAACAAATGAACAAAATTAAAGACAAAAATGGCATAAACAATGCAAAACAATGGAAAAAAAGGGCATGGATGACAAAAAAAGATGCAAAAACGATAAAACCAACATGAAAGATGCAAGATGAAGATGACAAATGACATAAAAGATGCAAAAAATAAAAACATTGTGAAAAATGAAAAACAGAAGCATGATTTAAAAGATGCAAAAGACAAAATACAACATAAAAGACATGGAAAACAATGTAAAATATACAAAAAATGGAAACAATGTAAAAGACCCCTAAATGACAGAACACCAAAGATGCAAAAAAGAAGAAATCAGTTAGAAAAAGTAAACCAAAGAAGACATATACGACATAAAATGCACAAAAAATGACAAGAAAGATGAAAGTGACATAAGATACAAAAGGAAGAAAACAACAAAAGATGCAAAAAAGACATAATTTGGAGTTTTTATCTTTATATAGAAAAAAGTCTATCACTGCAAATAATTTAAATATACATCACAATAACTGTCGTACTTATGGCCCAGCTCTAGGATTAACTTTAAGGTTTATTGATTAAAATAGGTCACAGACTTAATTTCATTATTCACAAAACCAAGCTTAGATCTCTTTATGTGTCACGAGTGGAGAAAATACTCAGCTCCAGTGTGAGAAGATACAAGCAATTACCCAGACCTACTTAGTTAAAGGTAATCTAGTTTCACCCAAACTGGAGCAGTTTCCAGTTAAATTGTCCCAGAGGACGGGGTCACCGAGGGCTCTGGCCGAGTGACCCCGCAGATCGCAAATGCCCCGACGTGCACCGACACACAACGTGAGGCGTGTGGGTAAGCTTGTTGTTAGTGTAAATGTACCTGATGTGTCCCAGAGGCTGAGCTCGATCCGCTGCGTGTCGATTTCAAAGCTGGCTGTGTAGTTTTCAAACACAGTGGGAACGTAGCTCTGCAGGAGAGACGACACAGTCAATATTAGAGGCATGCCTGGACAAAAATGAGGGTCACCAGGACAAGTGTTTGTAGAAAATAACCAAAAATAACCTTATATACTGAGGAATAAAACTGCAAATGTAACTGAAACTACTTAAAGCAGTACAATGAGGCACTACTATCAATATCAGAGCAATTATTGACATGAAAAAAGACTAAAAACATCCAAAACGTTTTATTCGACATCAGTCCTATGTAGCATCAGTTGTTATAATGATATTAACTTTTACGATGACATTATCAACAACTACTGGTTATTCTAACATCTGCAAGTGTGGGTACTTGCAGAAAATGGCCAAAAATAAGGTTATGTGCTGAGGAATTACAATTTCAAAAACAAATACTCAACTTAAACCACTATAAGGTTGCACTTTTTCACTATTAAACTGATTATTTACTTCAAAAACACCTTAAACACCATGTGTGTCTATCCTCATTCTGTCCATTAAGGTTATAATATATTATAAAGTTACTGTTCCTATAGCATTAGGAACATACACAACACTAAATACATATCAGGTAAAAGTACCAGGTCAAGTGACACATGTATGTCCATTATAGCATAACCTCTATTCTACAGTTATGCAGGTCATTGCAGCTACTCCTACAATAACCTTATTAACATGGAATACACATACTAACAAGGCTAAAACCACAGTAACCAAAAACGATCAGCTGACATAATTAGTATCCTTCCTCATCTGCCCATGTGACACCTCTCTGTCCACTACCATACAAAGGTTTGGTTTTTGCCTCTATAGATTTCTGTGCACTAAAATTGAGTGCCTGTCTTGATATTTTGGAGAAAAAAATGAATAAACATATTTACTGAGGAATAGAGTAACATAACACTACTGTGATGTCAAATCGTCAAATTAAAGTCATTACAATATAGCACATTTTCATTATTACCAATTATCAGCATGAAAATGACATACAGTATTTGAGTTTTTTAATGTTACATTAAAAACCACAACTAGTGCTACAAATGCTCGATTAAAATCATTATGATGTAATAACTTCATCAGTACTATTAAGACTGAAGCATTCCCTCATCAACCCAAGTGACGCATATATGTCAATTTTTGAAAGTTTCATGCTCATTAATGTGCAGCCTAGAGTGAAATAAAGTTATGGTATTTCCTTAAATATGTCTAAACTAAGTTTACTTAATTTCTTATCTTCATGAACAGCACTCTGTGGCTGCTGTTTTAATGAAAAGTCTGCAAATCCTCAACTTCCACCATTGTACCACTGCATTTTTTTTCACTGTTAGGCCACCTATTCACATTAAAGCACTATTAAACCCCCTTAAACTTGATATGTCCTTCCATCGTTACCTTTTACTGCCTGTTCTTAATATAATGTCATCAAAATTATGTTAATAAGCTTCATGTTCATCAGCCTACTGTGAAATAATGTCTAGAAATTTGCACAAAATTGCACAATAACTATGCCTGGAACTGTTGGCATCTAAATTCCCAACTTAAACCATTATAATGTTACAGTTTTATAAATATTAGCATGAAAACATTTAAAACAGAATGTATATCTTGCCTGATGTCTCTGAAATTTGCAGAAAATTGTCTATATTAAGCTGATATACTCAAGAACAACACAATATCCATCATAACCACTGGAATATTATTAAAACCATGGTCATGCTGCACTTTTGTCAGTATTAGACCATCCTACACATCCTTGTCTGTTACATCTGGTTTCTTTATGTCATTATGTAGTAATAAAAACCAAGTTAATAAACTTTGCATTCATAAACCTGGGGTGCAATAAAGGCTGCTTATTGGCAGAAATGTGCATAAATTAAGCTTAGCTACTCATGAATAGCATGATAGCCACTACTGGAACTGCTACAACCATTATAATGTTGCACTATTAAACCGATCTATAACATTAAAGCACTATATAAAATACCTTAAAACACAATGTAAGTCCATTAGTGCATGTTTTCATTATAGTATCCATATGGAGCAATAAATTCAGATTAATAGGCTTCATGTTCATCAGCCTGATGTGGATTAACGTCTGAATTAAGCTTATACACTCAAAAACACCACAATAATTATGCCTGGAATTGCTGTTATCGTGAAAAATATAAAAACTTGTAACTTAAGCCGTTGCAACATAGCACTTTTACCAGAATTACACTAGCTATAAATATTAAAATGCAATTGAAACTACTTTAAATGCAATGCATGTCCCTGTCTATTAGACATCAACACATCTTTATCCACCACACCATGTTTTGTCAGCAACGTCATTCTGCAGCAATTAAATCAGGTTAATAAGCTTCACATTCATGCTAATGTGGATTACAATCTCTGAAATGTGCAGAAAATTGCTTCAATGAAACATCCATCCATCCATCCATACTCAAAAACAACACTATAACAACTATTTCTCAGATTGCTGATAAAGGCAAAAAAAAAAACAATGTTATAACCTTTGGCATCAGAGAGATCAGCATAGTTTCAAACATTTCAGCAGCTTTTTCTTAGTAATGTCACTAAAATCAGGTTGTAGACCATTCAGCTATCTAGGTCCATTACAGCATGTTGTGTGTACACTGTCACTATGCAATAAAATCAGGTTAATAAGGTTCATGCCCATCAGCCTGGAGTGGAATAAAGTCCTGATGCTTGCTTAAAATATCTAAATTAAGCTTATGCATCCAAGAACAACACAATAACTGTCAAAAATCACTCAAATGCTGCACTTTTAAGACTATTGTACCAATTATTTACATAAAAAACACTGGTAAAGCCACCATAAACACATTGGTGCATGTTTTCTGTACAATTTCTCTATGTAGTAGTGCAATCAGGTGCATAAGCTTCATAATCAACAGCCTGGTGTGGAATAAAGTCTCAATGATTGCAGAAGATTGCCTAAATTACACTTAACACTACAAAAACTGAGTGGAAGCATTATTAAGTTACACTTCAAGCACTAATAACCAATTATTTGCAATAAAACACCATTAAAACCACCTTAAACACAATATATGTCCTTCATGAGACATCAATACACCTTTGTCCATTACAATATATATCTTTTTTTTACATTGTACTATAATGTAGTAACAAAATTGGGTTAATAAAGCTCGTGTTCAATTGAATAAAGTCTTGACATTTGCAGAAAATTGTCTAAATTGAGCTGATACACCCACAATAACTACGATGGAAACTGCTGTTATCAAGAAAATCCTTGAAATCCTCAACTTAAACCATCAAAATGCAGCACTTTTATCATTATTTGACCAAATCTTAGTGACAACAATACGCATAGTCTTCTTCATTGGAAACATGAGCCAATTTATGTCCATTACAGCATGCTCTCTGTATACTGTCACTATGTAGTAAAAAAAAAAAAAAAAATCAGGTTAATAAGGTTGTAGTTCATCAGCCTGGAGTGGAATAAAGTCTTGATAGTTGCTTGAAAATGTCTTAATTAAGCTTATGTATGCAAGACAAACTGCTGGAATCATTCTAATGCTGCACTTTTACCACTATTAGACCAATTATTTGCGCTGAAACACTTAAAACCACACTATGTGTCCTTCCTCATTAGAGACATAACCCATCTCCATGCACTGTTGCATGTTTTCTGCATCATGTCACACTAAAGCCAGGTCCCTGTGCTCCATATCTGCGCAGGGGGAGGAGGAGGAGGAGGAGGAGGAAGAGGGGGTCTCACCTCGGGGAAACAGTCCTTGGCGAACACGTGAAGCAGCGCAGTCTTTCCGCACTGGCTGTCCCCCACCACCACTATCTTACACTTCACACTCTGGCTGGGATCCATGCCGGATTGCACAGACAATTTGGGACACGGCCGTCTCTCCTTCATTGATTTCACACGGGGTTAAGTAGTAGAAAGCGACTCCAGCCGTGCGTCCCGGTCCGTGCGCGTCGGTTCGGCAAAATGCAGGAAAACAAGATGAATGATGCGGTCCGTGGTGGGTGCGTCCTCGCCCGCTCGGCTCGTCCCGCGTCACCCCCGGTGTCTCTGCCTGCTCTGAGCCGGTAAATGCCATTTGTGTGTATTTATATGGAGGAAGGAGCCAATAGCAGCGGATCTGGGCTCAGTCTGGAGGAGGATGGGCCCTCCCAGTCCCTGCGCCGCGCACGGAGATGGACTCCACCAGGGCGCCCCCACTTGGACCGAGAGGAGACCACACACAGTTAACGCCACATTACTGATATGAAATAAATAAATAATGAATAAAGGAAACAAAGTAATGGAAAAGCGCACCCTCGTCGACAGAATCCAGCAGTGTTTATGTAAAGTTTTCTTATTTTTTCACTGAGAAAAGTCATTTTGAAGAAGAAGACGATCTGATGCGAATGAGAGAAAACAGTCCGTCACCCCAGAAGATTCACTTTAAAGTTTATGTTCATTCTCTTTGTTACTTTCTTAATGTTTTGTTCATTTTATCATTATTTTTCTTATGTTAGTGATTTCTTTTCATTTTCTTGAATATTTTGTTCAGTTTTGTTTGCTTTCTAAAATATTTTGTTTATTTTCTATTCACTTTTGTCCATTTTCATTATTGTTGCTTATTTTGCTTATTTTAAATGTGCTTTAAATAATTTAAAATTGCTTTAAATCATTTTGCTTCTAATTCTATTCATTTTTGTTAATTTTCTTAATTATCTTGCTCATGTTGCTTATTTTGCTCATTTTTGCTCATCTTCTTGATTACAGTGGAATTCCGGGTAAAGAAAGCTTCTGGCAACGGAATTTTCAGGTTCCAAAAAAACAAGCATTACAAAAGAGATAGACCTGAAAGTGAACTATTGCCCGGATGTAAACAGTCAACACAATAACATGTGAAAACTCCTCCGGGATGTAATACGGCTGAATGCTAACCGCGAGTAGCTCGATGTCCCTGCTACAGAGCTGCTCCTTAACATTACTGTGGTCTGGGTAACACCAACTGTTGTTTACAAACACAGCCAGTCCTCACCTTTCCTCTTACTGCTCTCTGCCACTGTCTGGTCCGCACGGATCAGGGTGAATCCATCCAAGGAGACCACCGAGTCCAGTGTATTTCAATTCAGCCCGGATTCCGTGAGGTACAAGAGGCTGCATTCCCTGCTGCAGCCTCGTTAGCATGTCCCACTTTTTGGCGAGGGAGCGGACGTTTCCCATGATCATGGACAGTAAACATGGTTTAAACCTCCGTCTCCATCTTTCCCGGTACTTCATGCCAGCCCCGCTGCTTCGCTGGAGCTGTCCAGAACCGGTGTCCGGAGCTGTGTTCCAGCGTGCAGAGCTGTGTTGTTAGCTAACAACAGTAGCCGTAAACACGCCAGAGCTGTGTTTACAGCCGGCAGCTCTGGACGCTGGAGCTCTGGCATGTTTACGGCTACTGTGGTTCGCTACGGCGCCGGCTGTGTGTACAGCTGGCTACGGCTGCCGCAGCTGCTGGCTGCCAGCTGTAAACACAGCTGGCTACTGCCGTAGCCTCCACCGTAGCTAATAACAGTAGCCGTAAACACGCCGGAGCTGTGTTTACAGCTTCGGGACGCCTACGGACCTCGCACCAAAAAACTCACAGAGCAGACTGAGACCCAGTGTCCACTAACACACGCTACAGGAGGAGATTCATCACCGGCAAGTCATAAGTTTAGTTTAGTTTTGTTTTTTCTTGATGCTTATATTTCTCTTAATTTTCTAGATTATTTTGTTTATTTCATAAAATTTGGTACATTTTATTAATTATAGTTTTCATTTACGTTCATGTTGTTTATTTCTTTTACTTACACTAAGGAGACTATAACAAGATGCCCACCATAAAATCTTCAAGATCGATTCACTTCAATCCAATCCAGTTCGACTGTATTTGAGTAGAACCAATCATAATCCAACATTTTCTCTAGGCGCATCACAGTTTAACGACTACATGGACAGAAAATCCAACAGAACCTCTGAGAGCAAGGCCAGGGTGACAGGAGGGAGGAAAAACTTCCTTGAAAGGTGAAAAATCTCCAGTAGAACCATGGCTCTGGGTAGGCAGCCATCTACCTCGGCCGGTTGGGGTTAGTGGACAGAGGAGAGAAAAAGAGTAGAGACAGACAAACAAACAACAGACACTGGACAAGACCACGACCGGCAACTGACACATTAAGAACATCTAGAGAGACCTATATGAAATATAGCGAGAGAGAACAGCATAAAACTATAGGGAAGACACCAAGTAACTGTAAGGACCCATTATCATTCACATCATGAAGGACAATGCTTTCAGCCTTTAACTCATGCCCTGCACGTGCACTTTAACCATAGGTGCTTCCGTCATTGCATGGGTTAGCATCTATGAGTGTACCTTTTAGAAAACTGCCAGGAGGTTGGAAGGTAGTAAGGGATTGTTTTTTTCCATTACTCTGTTTCTTTTTCTTAAATGGAATAAATATGAAATGAAAATTATGTTATGCATTATATTAAGAGCCCTCAGACCTGTTTTAATAGTGGGCAAAGAAATGTCAACTTGATTTTTCACTTTAACAAATTGGATGTTTCCCCCTACTTAAACTGACCAAAATTCAATTATCTTTAATCACTGCCATCAGAAACCAAAACCTCTAACGTGCTTTACAAATGTCATATCAATGTCAAGACTGGAGTGGAATAAAGACCCCTGTATATACCGCGAAGTCATATTCAATCCTGTCAGCAGTCTGAGGTTGATGCTTAATGTTCTACACACCTCCATCTTTCATCCAGATCTTCATCCAGAAACTGAGAATGCATCTCATCCCTGTTTTTCTCAGTTTCCGGGAGTGTGAGGATGAACCCCTTCTGCCCCCCCCCCATCCTCGTCTCCGAGCCCTGAGGGTACCTCCTTTAAGCACCTCATTTTGACAGAGCTGTGGAGGCATCAGCGGCGTCGTGCATGGGTTCCCCCTGCGTGGCGGAGTGATGGGCTGTGGGTGCTGCTGGCAGCTCGGCGACAGGGAGACAGCTCCACCCTGCAGGCTGTGTGCCGGCTGGGAGCTGGGAGTCCCGTCTGTTGTGTGGAGCTGTGCCTCCAGGACTCCACTGTGCCAGCAGAGACACACCAACACTGTCCTCTGTCCTCTTTCTTTATATCTGACACTTTAAAATGGCACATGGAACCTCTTATTAGGTCACTCAGTTGTCCTCATTATAATATTCTTTTTCATTAATCATATTGCTCATTATTTGCTGATTTTTGTTAATATTATTGATTATTTTGTTCATTTGTGCCAATTTTCTTGTTCATCTTGATTTATTTTTTTGTCGTTTTGGTAAATAGTTCATTTTTGTTAATTTATTTTACTCCTCTGGTTTATTATATTTATAATGTTCATTTTCTTCATCATTTCCCTTATTTTTTGGTGTTGTGTATTTCATTCATTTTTTCAATTTTTTTGTTCATTTTGTTTATTATATTATTTGTTTTGACTTTTCTGCTCATTTTTTGTAGGTTAGTTTAATCTTGTTATTTATGTAATCATTTTTTGCTCTTTTTTGTTTTTGTTATTTTTAGGACTGTCAAACAACTAAAATTTTTAATCTGATTAATCAAAGGGTCACTGTGGATTAATTTTGATTAATCACAATTAATACCTATTTGTTACTAATCTAAATTAATGGCAGTGTCACTAGATTCATTTTGATTAATCACAATTAATACCCATTCGTTGTTTTTCATTTTGTGGGAGCAAAAACACTCATGATAGAAGGTGATATAGACACTTGACTAAAATGACTTATTTTACATTAAAATGTATGTTTTTTCTAATTTAAATTTGTGTAACTAAAGGAAATTCCACCTGCTTTGTAGAACTTAACAGAACCTCTATAATGTTCTGCTGAGATATGTTTGCTTTTTTAACACTTGCTTCACTGCCTTTATCAGTAACTAATGTAATTTGTTTCAAAATGTGTAAAGAATTATACTTTTAGATTTAAATTGACTTTGAAGCAGGAGATACTAAAGAAGTGGGCAGTGACATCAGTCAAATGTAACATAATATTTCATCACTTTTCCTTGATATACAAGTTATTGTGCGTTAATCACACTAACACATTAATCACGTTAAAAATTAAATCTAATTAATCATACAAATGGGTTAATCTGGATTAACGTGTTCATTTTTTACAGCCCTGGTTATTTTGCTTAGTTTCTTCATTTTTTTGCTAAATTGTGTTCATTTTGCTGAGTATTTTATTCATTTTTTGGTGATTTTGCTGCTCATGGTGGTCATTTTTTAAATGCATTTTAAAAACTGTAGCGTGACTGGGTTTAAATCTTAGTTAAACTAAACTGAATATTGGGCACCAGACAGGAATTAACCTGTCACTTTAAGTTTCCATACCCAAGTTGAGAAAATTAAGAAAATGTTCATTTACCCTGCTAGCTCATAAGTCACACTACAAAAAAAAACATAGGAAACACTCATAACGCATTCAATTTCATATTCATTTTCTTTGTCACAAACACCACCATTCAGGAAGGAATAACACAAAAATACATTTAAAATGCAAACTTCAATCTCAATTCCAGAACGTGTGACTTAAATAGTCAAATGCACATCGCACAATTATCTGGAGTCCATCACAGTCCATTCATTAAATGAAATGTCAGTCCCATGATGAACTCTTCGTAGATAGGCGTGAGAGTGTGAATGGCAGTGGGAAAAGGGCTGGGAATTGTCCAAATGTCCAGAAAAATGCAGGTGTAGAAATGTTCTTTAGTGAGAGGTGGGGTTTTAGTTTCATTTTGTCTTCCCATTAATACTATTTACTGTCTTTCAGCTAAGCACGCTCCTCTTCTTCAGCTGCCTTTGCATTGTCCTCCACGCAGTCTTGTTCAGACTTCAACCCATCATGTCAGTACACCGTCTCATCAGCCCTCAGGTGTGCATCATTTACCTCTTTAGCTCCACCCCCTTCTCTCCACCTCCCTATTCTCTTCTCCACTCTGCTACAAGACTATTTTGTTCATTTTGCTGAAATTTCTGTTCATTTTGTTCACTGTTTTGTTCATTTTGTTTATTATTTTGATCATTTTGTGAACTAGTTTGTTAATTTCTTACAGTTTTTCTTTTTTTAATCGATTATTTTTTGCATCTTGTAGATTATATTGTTCATTTTTCTTATCTGTGAAGATTCTCAGTCATCCAGGTCATAGTATCCAAGGCGTGTGGTTTTTTTTTCTCTTCCATCGACTGGACTGGAAATTTGGTTGAAAACGTTTTGCTACCTATCCAGGGAGCGTCTTCAGAACTGAAGTCTTCAAACCAAATTTCCAGTCCAGTCGACAGAAGGAAAACCACACACCTTGGATATTAAAGAGTATTTAACCTATTATAAACAAGTGGACTGGTTACCTGTGCCCACATTCCTGATCATCGGAAAACACGGTCTCTGCCTTTGTGGGTTGCCTCCATAAGCCATGGTCGCACAGAGTTTAAAGCTGAAACCAATGTAGATCAAACACTTCTTACGTCTGCAGCAGATCAGTGAAAACTGATGCACATAGCACCATACATGCTGCTTTTTTATTTCAGCCATTTTCAGTTTTGCTTTCAGTTTTTGATTGCTTTCAGACCAGTTTTGTTATGATTATAATGAGAGCAACTATTTATCTAGCCAAGACATCACATGTTTTCTCTTGTATGATGGGAAGTTATACTATCAGTATGAGGAAGAGACAAGACATTTCTTTTCAATCTATAATTAGATAATCCAGGAACTTACAGGAACAGCTGTTCCTGTAAAGTGTAAAAGATAAATAAGGAAATTAATACATTTATAATACAAAGCATAATTCCAATGAAATTGGGACATATGTAAAATGTAAATAAAAACAAATACAATTATTTGCAAATCCTTTTCAAAAAATATTCCATTCAATACACATAAAAAGACAAGATATTTAACATTTAAATTAATAAACTATTGTTTTTTTTTTGCAAATATTTACACATTTTGAACACTTTCCAGAAGAGCTGGGACAGGGGCAACGAAACACTGGGAAAGTTGAAGAATGCTCAAAAACACCTGTTTGGGACATTCCACAGGTGAACAGGTTAATTGGAAACAGGTGAGTGTCATGATTAGATGTAAAAGGAGCATCCCCAAAAACAGTGTTACCAACTTAGTTACATTGTTGCTACATTTTGCAAGGTTTTCAAGCCCCTCTAAGTGACTCTTTAAAAAAAAAAAAAAAGTGATTAGCGATAAATCTAGCGACTTTTTACCTTTTCTCTGGTGTTGGAGACTGATATGAAAGTATGTATCATTCTTACTCTTCTCAATAAGCAGCAATTGCTGCCGTCCAGACTGCAATGAATGGTACATGTGGGAAGCAGCCACTAGCTGGGTGTAAATGTAAAATTTTCTTTGTCTAATCTCAATGGGTGGCAGTGGTGGCCTAGAGGTTAGAGAAGCAGGCCTGTGACCATAGGCTTAAATACCCCACCCCAACATCACCACAATCACACATCATTTGAGCAAGGCCCTTGACCAGGGGTTGGCAACCTGCGGCTCTGGAGCCGCATGGGGCTCTTCAGCCCCCCCGCTGTGGCTCCCTGCAGCCTTAAGGAAATTTCATATTTTTATTATATATATATATATATATAAATCATAAATAATCATATAGATAGCAGCTGGATAGCACAGCAAGATAGTCACCCCGACTGACACACATGGGACGCAGGTTTGAATCACACTAGGGGCAAGTGTGCTAATATGCTAATGAGCTGATACTAACATCCAGTGTGGGTCCTTAGGCAAGACTCTTTGCACTATGGCCTACCTCATACAATGATGAGAGCAATGATGAGAGCGAAACATCGCCCGGCCAGACAAGGCCAAACATACAGGTACACTCGGCAGAACTGTATGGGCATCCTAGGTAGCAGTGTCCTGAAGCTCTAGAAACTGCCTTGGCCAGTTGCCTGAAGAGGTACACGAGAGAAAGTGAAGCCAAACGAATAAACCAGCAGTTCTCAACCCAACCAGAAAAAGTGTACACTCAGTGGCAGGGTAACAATAGCAGAGCAGACCCACCAAGGCTGGAAACCGAACAATACTGGAAAAGTATCTGGGAG
>JAQQAE010009466.1:0-14592 GCA_029823295.1 Pseudamia nigra
CCAGACCTACAAATTGCATACTCTACACCAGGTTTGTTGCAAATCTCAGGAAAAAAAAATGATGATGCTTATAATTTTTTTTTAGTTAAAATGAAATACAAAGATTATTTTTTTCACCTTAATTGTGACTTGTATCATATGGTAATTGCACTATCCATATGTTTTAGCCCTATGTGTAATGACAAAAGTGTATTGAGTTTTGTAGTATTTAAGCAGTGTTAGGGTCATGTGTGCCTTGTACATAGAATGTATGTGTATATAATGCATGCCAGGATTGGAAAGTGTGCAAAATGTCTTAAAAAGGCTAAAAGATGCTACTTTTTACATTTTGTTGTCAAGTCTTTTCAGTCCTACATATCTTTACATTTGTCTCTTAATGGCTTTGTTACAGGGATGATGTTATTCTTCTCACTGCTTATATTTATAAGACAGAAGGCAGTGATCCAGTTGCCTATGGAGACCACTAAAATCAAGGCACTATAGTCATGCAGGGTTCCTTTCAAATTTTGTATATTAAAGCTGTTCCCTTTAGTACATGTATAATAATACAAAATCATACAGTGAAACCTGCCTGTTCAACACCAACACATCTTTACCGAGCATAGGCAGAACCACCATAGTCCCAAACAATCAACATGAATCCATTGACACATTGCATCCTATGTGCGCATGTGCACTCATGCAGCCGCACGGCTGTAGCAGACATGTTTCTCCTCTGAGCTGTGTTGGTGGGGTGTGATTGCAGCGTAGATCATGAACACTAGAGCATTTATCTTTAAATAACCTCCACCCCCTGTCGCTACTGAACAATAGCTAGACACTTCTAATTTTCTGCAAGATTATGGTAGTCATATTGAGATGAAAAAGGTCAAGGGTTGGTTTGTGAGATTCTGATTGGTTCGGAGCATTGCGGTGCCTGTAGAGATGAAATGGAAAGTGATATTTCATTTATAGCACCACCCTTCTAGACTGCATAGCAATTTTTGGTGATGGTTACATGAGCAGTCTCAGTTCTATGATGATTAGAGAGCATCTATCGGTTACCAGTTAGATACAAAAATGGTTCCTGTAATGTCTTGCATCAGCATTTTTTTATTTCCTGCTTTTATATGATCAGAAGCAGTCGTTTTCCACATGCTATTTTAATATTTAGTGATTCAAATGTTCTCCCACTCCCTTCAACCAGTAAAGATTGATGGGTTTTGTTTATGCATATGTATAAGATGTGCATATGCAGCTGAACCTGCCTTTGACCTTCATCTGCTCACATATATTCAGTGAGCTGCTGCTACACTCTGCATCGCAGTATCTTAAATAGAGAAAGCCTTTTATTTCTTGTCATGTGCTGAGCACTTGTTCAAGTAGATACTGTAAGTCATAAGATACTGTGCATTTATCCTTCTCCACTCACAAGCCACAATATATTTTTATATAAAAAACTGCTGTAGTATTTTATTTTGCAGGCACTTAAGCAGAGGTGAGAGGAGATGGATGTTGCATCTGTGAAGTGGATGAACATACCAACTTTTATTTGTACTAATATGCCATGATGGTGTCCTTGTGATTCATCCTTTGACCACAATGGATACAACAACACCACTTTCTGCTATTTATAAATGTACTGAGTACCAAACTGTAGCTGACACATGTAACATCTACCATACAGCCTGGTTCAGAGTTCTGCAGCTTAAAAGATATGTACTATTTAACTACTGCACATTTAACCATTACATGTGATAGGATAGATCAACTAAACTAAAAACACACAAAATATGTCTTTATAGTGATGCTCCTACACACACGTAAAAAAAAAAATCATTACAATAATCTACATATGCTTGTCATATACTACATTGTGTAAATTCCAAAAATCTCTGTGAACCAACAGTACTAGGAATTATCATTGTTCAGGCCATTTTTCATTATTTGTTTTCACCCGGCTGGGTAGTTTTTGCATAATCTTGTTGGCCTGGTTTCTACTGTGTAATTTTTTTTCCTTATTCCAGCCCGAGGGCCAGATGCATCACACATTATGCAGTGACCCAAACTGCATTTCTCCAAGTGCAGTCCAGCTTGTGGGAGTGGCCAGAGCTTGTTGAGTAGACTGCCCTTTAAGGTCATTACAGTGGTCATGTGATAGGCCAGTGGAGCCCCCTGGGCCATATGACAAACTGAGCTGCCAGGCCGAGGTGTGTGTCAGGGGTGTTTTTCCACAAAGCATTCTATAAAAGTGTAACTGGGCTGTATTTGCCCTTTCCTCCTGCTATGCATTCAACCAACAGGCCCCCAAAGATCTCTTAAAAAGTGCTGATCCACAGAGCTGGGCTAGGGCTCTTGTAATCCTTCTAGCTCTGCTCCACCTCCCCCTACGTTCCCACCCGCTGTACCTCCTGCTTCTACCCTCACATTCCCTCACTGTCTCTTACTGATGCATTGCTCTAATGTGAGCGACAAGGTGATGGGATGAAGGGGCTTGTTTGGGCCCCAAGCTAATTACCACACATTAGTGCATGACTAAATAAATCTTAAGTGCTGCTAATTGCTTGGCAGTGAAAACAATAACTGTGGTACTTGCCCAGAGGCTCTAGGGTAGTGAGCGGCTGGGACACTGGGGACCAGGATTCTTGGCACAGGGCCAGCAGAAGATACTAGCACCATCAGTCAACTCCCTCACCCCCTCTGTCTTCATGTTCAAGTCACACACCACTTGGCACTGTCACTAGATGCACCATATGCCCCACACCCACCACCCAGACCCTAACACATTCCCTGTAGCCCTCACCAGAAAAGAATAAGACGTACATGACAGGCACGATCAAGCTCAATCTGTCTGTAGAGCCATCATACATAACTACATTAATAAACATGAATTAGTAATGGCACAATTAGGCAGGGTTGTTCTGACATTTACTTGAACAATAATGGTGTTCACTCTACAACGCCCTTTGGACTGTAGTGAAGCATCATGAAAACCTTTAGATGTCAGATAAATGAAGAAGAATGTTTTCTAAAAACATACTCCAAGTAACATACGGGAAAGAGTTTCTTATAGACAATAACTGAGGAAAATATGTAGCAGTAGAGTCAGATGAAGTCCTGTCCCATGTTGTTAGTTTCAACAGGCCAAATGTCAGAATAAGAAAATCTGATCTTCCTCTCTGTTTACATGTACTGTAGATATGTATTGTAGGTTTGTGTATATGTCATGTGTGTTTGTTACTCTCTTAGGTTGCATTCTGCTGCATGTGAAGGAAGCTCTTGAACAGCCTATGCTGCCGACCAGATATCTTCTGTGGCCCAAAGGTACATGCAACACTGACGTCCCAGCAGACTTGCTCTACTGAAAACAGCACCACAAAGCCTTACACTTTGCAGGAGCACTCATCAAAGATAATATAAACCGCAGAAGAGTGAGGGGAAGATTTCAATAAATAAATTTTATTTCCTGAACATTATTTGTCAAACAGTATATGACTGCATAGCTGGTCCTCTTTCAGGTTTGATGAATGTTTTCTTTTTGTTTTCCCTTTAACAGGTCAGGCAGTGTCTCGTGCACAAATAGCATATTTGCTTATGTTGTTCTAGATTAAAAGTGTATTCCAATACTATATTTAAAAGGGGAATTAACAGAATTAATATTTGACATTATTCCTTAATGAAATTACCTAAGGAATCTTCTTAAAATTGTTAGATTTTCTTTGCATATGGCCATCATCAAGACAAATTATTAATTTAAACTTTTTAAAAAATTCCCATGAGTGACTGGCTCAATGGTGCCACTTTCCTTCCTTCCTTTCTCTTCTGAATCAGTAGCTTCTCATTTGTACTGTCACAATGTTTTACTGCTTTCCCAGGGGACTCATGTGCTTTTGTTAGCTTTTCTGTGAACACACACAGCCTAATTGGTTGATTAGTTCAGGTTGGCTGGCCTGTTAATTGAATAGTAATTTAGATTTGATGTGTCTAATGAAGATCCTAATTTACTGTTTGGCATCCATCCAAGGATTCAAACCAAAAGGAGAAAGCAAACAGGATTTTGTGTCTGAGTGCTGCTTTGCTTTCACATGAATTAAATCTGTGTGTAAGATGATGGTGATGACATGTAATTAAACTCAAATCGAGCGCATACATCAAAGAATGTAGTATTTCAAACTTTACAAAATCATTACATGTAGCTTAAGCACAAAATCCAACATTTACAAATAATTATTGAGTAGCTCAGTACCACAAACTACCTGCTAACACATAGCTTGTAGTACCTAAGTAACAGCTAATGCCTGCTAACTGAGCAGGAGTAAAAGTCTAATTTGGCTTAAATGTGGCAAAGAGGGGCCAAGTAATACAAAAACATAGAGTTGGCATACCCGTTTATTCTGAGTGTGTATAGCAAAGCATTAATAGTGTTTTATCTTTAATTAACCAAAGATTTGGTGTTTCTGATAAATGAGCTCATGTCCCTTCTGGGCCATTTGATTTGGCTGTGATGGAGAAGTGCTGTTATAAACAGAAGTCCATATGATCACCATTTTGAGAACTCGTTAATTTGGGTGAAGACCAAGAGCATCTTTTTGCTTCTCTTGAAAACAGCAATGTGCAAACTGACATCAAATGGTGTTTTGATCTCCCATCAAGAATATGTGCATAAATGAACTTCCAACTTTGGTAGCAAAATGAGACAAGATTATTTGATATAAGTATAGTGAAAAAATATACTTTGTGTTATGCACATTAATAACATGCCTTGAGTTCTCTTGTATTTTCTTCTGCCTCACTGAAGTGTACTGGTTGGTGAATGTACCAGTTCAGTACCGTCACATGTGTCTTGTGTGTCTTGCTTAAGTGCAGTACCAGTGAATCAAGAATTGTCCCACTTCAGAACATTTGTGTTCACATAGATGTGATAAAATAACTCCAGGAATGTCTCAGAATCCAAGCCATACTAAATATAAAGAAAGACCATGATTGCCTATGGACATAACTTAATTGTCATTATGTAACCACTTCACATTTTACACAGGGAAACTTCTCAGATCAAACCACAGATAAGTACTGACACACACATCTGTGAAGAGGTTACTTCTTGTCCAAGGACAAACGGGATCACAGTTGTCATTTACCCACAGTTTTACCAAGAAGTGAAACTTTTCAGTGTAACGTCTTATCCTTTGTTTTCCACACTCAAGCACCACTGTAAACAAGGTTACAAAAACCAAGGACTTTCTCCACAGCTTGATGGAGACCTCTATATATATTGTATCCACAATTATACAGGGCACTTCACATTTAAATTCAATCAATGGAAACATGATTTCCCTTTAGTATTGGGGGGTGATACCAAAAGCCTTCGACTCCTCTTCCAGTGTAGTGCTGTTTAAGGCCTTGAAGATTCATATGGTCCAGTTTGTTTTCTATTCAGAAAAATTCCAACAAAAACATATATGATATATAACAAAATTGTAATCCATTCCGATGAATTGTCAAATTTGTCATCACGTCCCAAAAGCAATTTTGCAGTCTTTACCTGTCCTGTCAGCTAAAAACAGTGCTGTACCATCATCTGTGGTTGAAGAGTCTGGTTCAGCAGACATTAACACCGTAGCCTTTTTCCTCCTTTGATGATGTTTTGATCAATGCCATGACCATAAATGTTCCTGCCTCTTCCATCAGGTGTTTGTATCCAGGATGCAGGCCATTCTCATACACATTTTTCAGGAATTTCCGGTTATGATTTGACTGTAACAGCTGAACAGCTGTGTGTTTGTTTTGGGGCTCCATTGTCCCATGTTGTCATCTGGGCAAACAGAAGGTATTTGGCAGTCCAGGTCTCTAGAGAAAACATAAAAAGTCAAAACATGGATATTTTTTCTGTGCATAAGATGCATAAGATATGTGAAGCGTCCATCATCAGCCCCCATTTTCCCTGTGTATTTTCTCTTAGCAACCTCATGCAATCATTTACACTCATGCACATGCAACATTATACTTGTAAGTGCTACATAGCAGGCCAAACTAGCACAGGCATTAGCAACCTCAGGTGTGGGAATCACCCTCTGTCTGGTACACATATTACTTCAAACTGTTTATTCATTTTTCACTTACCGCATACTTACCGCATAAGCAGTATCATTAGCCGCCCTCACCCGCCCTCCCTTAATGAGAAAGCAATTACCATGGGTTTTCCCCCAGTCCCTGTGGCCTGGTAGCGTTGTCCGAAACCTGCCTCTCCCCACCTGCCTTCAGCTCTGCGTCTGCTTCTCTCACATTCCCTTCTCTTCCCTTGTACCTCTTCTCCCTTTCACTGTGGCTGCAGACTCTCTCTCTTTCTCCATCCTCTCTGCAGCCTCTCTCGTTCGCTCCTCCCATCACTGAGCTCTAGGCAGCTCTGGGTTTTAGACGGATCACTCTCACAATGGTTGATCAATACAGGTATTGATCCACTGGCAAAATGTTTATAAAATCATTCTGGGCAGCTGTGGTGCAGTGGAGAGGGGAGGTGGGGTGACGAGAGGGCCAGCATGCCATGCCATTTGCCTATGAGTGTGCCAGCATGCATGCAATTGGCTGTTTGTCTGCCCGCCTTGCCAGGAAGAGGGCTGGCATAGCCTGCGTTTCTTTGTCATTGTTACTTGGTGCACCACAGCCCTCCCTGGCTTACGCTGTTAAACTTTCCAGACCACCAAAGCAGAATGCCACAGTTTAACCTTTTCATCATTCTGCGTTGACTGCTTGCCAGGCTGTGGCGCCCGCTCACTCTCCTTCCACATCAGCCAAGAAATTAATTTGCTTAAATTCGCAAGCTGCAGGCAGTCCCATTCTAATGATCCACTGTCATTTCATTTCACTAGCTCTCTTCTCGTCATTGGAGAACACCGTTTCTCTTCAGCGCCGCTCTAATGCCTGGATGGTTATCCATATGCCCACAATGGGAAAACAGAGATACCCTGCCTCTATTTAACATGTACACACATACATACTGTAGAAACACATCTGGTATGTTCCCAACATGAGAAAATGTATGGGAAGTTGTAGACTGATGATCCGCTGAGGAGCACCTATCTTATCCTTGTTTTACTGTCCCAAGGGAACAAGGAGCTCTCTGGGGGCAATACTTTTCTCTGGTTCTTATCCTTGGCTCCCTTCTGACTCTCACACTTGGGAGCTTACTGTAAATGAAAGGACTCTGTTTTGGTCTCTTGTACTCCAGTGTGGGGATCATTAGTGACATTAGCAGCAGCGCGCCGACCACAGCAGGCTGCTGTGTTCTGTCTACAGCAGAAACATGCTGTTTCTCCACTTGGGAATGCTACTGACAGACTGGCTAACTCAAACAGTGGAAAACTTTAGTGCAGCTCATCTAGACTGCAGATACAAGTGGCATGGCTTATCAAAGGCTTTGTATTCTGGGGAGGGGCCTTTGCTTATGTCTTGTTGAGTGATGATGTATGGGATGTTTCTTTACACAGAGAAGATAATTGCAGTGTGGAGTGTAGTGTGGTGTAACTTTTTCCAGAATCACAACTCATGTTGAACCAGACTAACATCTGTCAGCCATAAGGCCAGTCAGTCTCTGTGACCTAGAGTCAACCTCACCCCTCTGGAGTGTGCAGCTTTGTCTGTCCCCTCCCTCCCTGGCACCTAACCTAGACCCACATGCCCAGACACTGGTGCAAACCACATTTCATGAGCCTGCCCTAACCCTTCTCTTATTATGGACAAGTGTAAAGGTAATTACGGAAGATGATGCACATGACAGTAACTGTTTAAGTGTTATTAATTAGCTGAATGAATTCCCTTATGCTTGACTCATGTTAGAAAAAAACTTCCCAAGTTTTTCTTACACTTCACTGAGTTCACAAGCCAAGGACACTAAGTAAAAATGATCAGCACACAACAACACATGCAAAAACAAACACATGAGTGTGGGTATAATATGCTAGGAACTGTCACTCACACATGAGATGTAGAGTGGTAATTACTCTAACACATCCAGAAGTAGCCACAGCCCATTCATTACCATAACATGTTGTAATGAAGTTTAATCCCTCATGTTGTCTGTGGTTGGAGAGTGGTGTGTGGCTGTTATCCTCCTCTGCTCCAGATGTCTTCCAGTCTGTCTCTCTTCAGAGCTGTACTCCACTAAAAACATGTCACCCAGTGCCCCACCTTCTGCTGTTTCTGTCACTTTTTGTTTTTCTGACTTTTCCCTTGTACTGTAAATTCATTTTGACCTCATCCGTCTTTGTTTCATGCTTCTTCCTTTATCACATTTTTCACCTTCTGTTCCTTCCTCCACATATCCTCACATCTCTTAGTGAGTGTGTTATTTATTTCATCTGAATGCAGGGGCTTCTCACAGAAATCAATTTCAGCTCAGACAGCATAACCAAACAAAGCATTGCACTCAGCATGGGCATAGATGCAACCCATCTCTCTCATGCTCTCCCTCCTGCTCCTTTATTTGAAGACATTTTGTTCTCACTCTGGTGTCATTATGTCAATCACTCAAGACATGTGGCAATGTGTGAATACATCTGCTAAATGAGTCATGTCAAACAATAATTATTAGACACTGGAGAGTTTACATCTGTTAATGTACATATCGCTGCTTCATGCAATTGTCACCTTTCATTCTTAGTGTAAACTTGTGTAATATACAGCACTGAGACTTGACAGAGTTGTGTTTGTGTAGCTGTACAATGTGTCTGACTGGTTTCTATCAATTGGCATTTAAAACTGCTTCGTCCTTGCTAGACTTAAACACAGAGTGAAGACAAGAAGCAGGTTCCTCCCACTGCTGTATGATGAGAAAGACTTGAGCTGCCAGCTCTCCTGTATCCTTTTCTCTGCCAACCATCCTCTTTGTACAGCAGATCAGACCACCAGTTAATGCAGCTGCTGGATTGGCCTCTTTCCTTGCTCTGCTTTTATTGATTTCAGCCAGACACAGAGACAGACAGAAAGAAAGGCCCTTTTCAGGAAGAAGTTAAATGGTCAAGTAGCGGGTGGAGGGTGGCTTTCACCACTTTATTGACGAGGTGGAAAAATGTCACTATTATGGAGGCCCTTGCAGCAGATAGCGAGCTGATTGGATGAGTGCCCCCAGGTCAGAGTGGAGCACGTTGCCTCTGCAGCCAAACGAGAGCAAATAAAAGGGCAGAGGAATCCACTTGAACTAGAGGTGAGGTTTCTCTCTACCAGGTCTCTCTTTAGGCAACATTTCTCTGGGTATATGAGGAAGAGGGCTTGGAATTTTGACTGAAGGCTGATCTCTGGTGGACTCTTTCCTACTGAGCTTCTGTGTTAAAGCATTGTAGGTTTACAACTATTTATTGCTCCAGGGACTTATATGTTAAAGAAGCCCTTGATGTGCATACAGCAGATGTAGAATCTGTGGTATGTTAGAGCTACAGCTTGGTAGATGGGTTATAAAATATATGGAAGAAGATTAAAACACTGATGAGTGTTGCAGAATTCTAATGTGATGATTGCAAGAGTCTGCAAAGTTGCAAGAACATGACAAAATATCAGACTGGACTGAAAATGACATTTATTAGGTATATGTCTGCATACGTAGGACCAAAAGATTTCTGTGATTTCAGTCTAAATTATTTATTGTTTTTATATATTGTATTCATTACAGGTTTTGTTAAATTTTTTAAATCAGGTCCTTAAACCTGCAGCAACATTTTTGATTTAATTTGATTTACCGTCTGGTTAAAATAAATGAAAATAAAACAAACCCACTCACAGTATCATGTTATACTCATAGTATAGTAAAAAAGTCTCCTTATGAATTAATTGGACCTCCTTTTGCTTTGATTACAGCACACATTTGTGGCGGCATTTTTTTAAAAATTATTTCACATCATAACACTTATTTTCATAGGTCTTGTGTTGATGAAGAGTTGCATCAATCATTTCACAGGACATCCCAAAGATTCTCAGTGGTGTTTAGGTCTAGACTCTGTGGAGGCCAATCCATGTGTGAAAATGCTCCCTGAACCACTCTTACAATTTGAGCCCTGGCATTGTCATGTTGGAACATGTTCATGCCATCATAAAAGATGCATTGATGGAAAAAGAAATAACACTGCATTAGTTGCTGTATATTATTGCAACTGAAGCATATTAATCATGGCAGTGATTTTCCAGTGGAAGGCTCCTACCTGTGGTATTAGTAAAATTCACACTGATGACTTTTTCTTTGGACAGATAGTGTAATATAGCAATGGCTTTGCATTTGAAATAATTGTAAGTTCTGAGAAAATCACTTGTTGTGAAAATAATATGAAAGAATATGAAAAACAATACAATCAAAGTTATACTGAATCTAAGAGCCGGTGACAGAGATGTGGTTGTGAGTTCTGACAAATCACAGAGAGTTCAACAAAAAGCCACTCTAAGGCCTGCCTGCTGACGTCAATCAGTCTAATTAACCCGGCATATCATCTGGATGGCCCCTCCTAGCAGCACAAGACAACTCTGGAAAGGTCAGCATGCCACTGTAGAGACAGAGCAGTGCTTAATCAGAGGTGAAATGGTTTCTTTTTCCAAATTGATTCCAGTTCAGATTAGACAAGAGTGTCTTGTGTTGAGCCATTTAAAGACTAAAGTGGAAGGCGGTCAGCGCTTTTAAGAAGGCTTTTATAACATGACATTAACAAATAAAACTGTTCCTGGGACATCTGGACCAGAGCCCAGAGACTATTGGCCAATATGAAAGATCTCTGTCTGCCTCTATCTTCATCTCTTTCTCTCTGTGTCTCTTAATCTCTTTCCTGCATGAAACACTGCACACATGCCCATACTCAGATGAACTCAAAAAATTCATACAAACTCTGGAAGAAACTTTGTCCCTACATTGAAAAAATTGCAAGTCACTTCTATGATGTTGACACAAAACAGTGTGAAATAAATATTTTGTCTTCTTTCTTACAAAGTAAACTAAATGTCATTAACACTGGAACCCCGAGGCGTTATATCTTTACACCCTCTTAAAAACTCTTTTTACAACAGGCTTGTCACAGCCATGTATACATAGAAGGAAACATCTGAGCTGGCCCACACCCACACACACATCTGCACACTCCACATTCACCAACTCCCTTATGCTGAATGCATAATATATGTAATGAAATAATGTTTCCAGTGGGGATGGTTGTGGCTGGGGGATGGAGATGTGTAGTGAATATCAATGTGGCTCCCCCCAGACTCCCTGGTTCAATTGGTTTGATGGTGGGGGGTAAATGAACATGTGGGAGTGCAAGAAGCTTTATCCCTTTGCCCAAAGCTACTGTGAGGAGTCTGCACATAGAGGAGGGGGCTTTTCACTGCCCACTTAGTCATTAGGAACCTAGAATTCATACGTTCACTGAAGGTGCATCCTCTGTTGTCCCCTACATCCTATTTACACACTGGGTTGTTTTAAAGCCTTTTTCACCTGAAAATCAAATACCATGTCTCACATTTGTCAGACCATATTTCACTTAAAGAATTTGAAGTATGATGTATATTAGCATGCAACCAGTAATTTGGTGTCCATTTCCTCCACCACTGTACCACTGTACCATGTACATTAGGTACAAGGGTTTAACCTGCTTTGAAGTACAGCTTCTCCAGGAAATTTTGATGAAAATCAATGGAGAGACAAATTGCATTTTCCCCTGTGCCTCACCTTGACTGACTCAAGTGAGCTCATCTGTTCCATCTTGTCAGAGCGGCAATGCTGTGTCTCTGTCAGCCGGAGCTTTGATGTTTTAAACATTACCATTAATAATGTTTTCAGCATCAAAATTAATTGCTTTGCTACTGTGTCCTGCTCTCTTCATCCTAAGCCGAAGTATGCATAAATCAAGACTAACTACCTTTGTCTTGAAATTTTGAGGTCAGGAATTTGGGATGAGACCAAACTTGCATGTGGCCAAGAAGAGTACATCTGTGTGTGCATTATAAATGTGCAGGTTTGAAATATGCGTGTTGTTCATATCCTTAAACACAAAAATGTATCATGTTTTCACCTCTCATTAAGAATAAATGTATATGACAGCATGTAGTTCAAAGAAAAATTGAATATGTGAGTTTGTGGAAAAACTGTGTATGGATGTCAACATGGCATCTTGATTTGCATAATTTATCGTAGTCTAATCGAGAGATAGCAACAAAGATGCAGCATAGCAAAATGTATGAACTTTTGCCCAAATAACTGGAATGCCATTCACTGATAGATGCGTTTTTACTACAAAATATAAAATATTGGAGCTGTCAGTGTGTTAGCTTTGGGATGTCGTTCATTGCAGGATGTGGTGACTTTTGAATTAGTTTGGATTAGACGCTCAAGAAGTATTTTTGTGACTTCCAGATGTTCTGTTATCTATAATTCCCAGCTGTGTTCTGAGAGGTTAAATGAGCTGGAAAGTTTCTGTTAGGTTCTGTTATGCTCATCAAACTCAGGGAAATGTAATTAGTGCCATTTTGAGTTCACATCTCCTAGCAACTCAGTCCTAAATAAACTATAAAAAAATGCCTTCCTCTTTTATTTAGCCACGCCTCTTATTACCAAGCACCTCCTCTTGAATGGCTTAAACCTTAACCAGTCTCTGGGGCCCCACAATGTGAAGACAGGGTGAGGAATGTGTGAAGCATCCAAGGAAACATGAACTGCTATTTTCCCACAAGTATGAAAAAACAGAGGCCATGGCTGTGGAATCTTTCTGACGCAATCAGCTAGTGGGATGGCCGCTGTACAGTTGGGATTTAGGCAGGGGCTCAGGTCAGAGTGTTGTTAAAGCTGTGTTCTTAGGACTGAAAGATAGGCTGGACCTTGGTGGGTTAAAGAGCTGCCGACAAGGGTAAAATCTGATGAGCAGAACTGGAATGAAAGGCAGCAGAAGCTTCTGAATGACACCGTTTGGGAGCGCTCTATGGTTCTTGCTGGTTCATTTTTTAACAGGCATCTGTAGGGAAACCCATTAATTGTTTGTTGGCCAAACTATCATTAAAAAGCAGACAGCTGGGTGGCTTTTACAGAGATGTAAGAGGGAGCAGTGAGCTGAAACAGGAGAGAGGATCACTGAAGAGGCCCCAAGAGGCCCTCCTAGAGACCCAGATGATTACCACACTACCGATGCCTCTGTAATTCTTCATACATTAAGATACAAGGTTGAAAGGAATTCCCAAACACAAAAACAGAGCAAACTTCAATGAGCCTCTCTTTCTTTCCTGATCTAATTATCGCTGCCCCCATAATCGCTGTTATATTCATCATAGTGCTCAGTATTTATAGGGTCTGTTTTCATCATAGTAATAATGTCACTCTGGAATTCCCAGAAAGAGAGCGAGAGAGGCATACATCATAGAGTATATAGAAGAAGCAGCTGGAGATAGGGTGTGTTGGTTCTTGGATCCAGATCTAATTTGATGTTGCAGGCCGCAACAACAATATTGCTTCGCTACCTTTCTGCCTATGTCCTGTGGTTTTGTTTGGGTTTTCCCCTGTCTGTCCAGATGAACCGCATGAAGTGGGCCATAGCCTCTGACCCCTAAGACCCCTGCCTACCTTGCAATCTTTCTGCCCTTCCGGCTGAGAAAAACTACTGATGACACACATTCAATTCACTAACCTGTCTTTGTTGCTTACACATTTTTCTGTTCAGTGCTGTTATTTTTGAGATTTCTTTTTGTTGTAATATTTTCCTGCTGCTAAACGACTCAGTTCAGTACACAGTTTATTCCAAACTTTGCTCTCCATCCCTTTATGCCCCCTTTTTACCCTCCTCACACAGTCCTATTTCAAGGGAGCCCACTGCCTCCTATTCTCTGCCCCCACAATGTTGCTCTCAGTGTATATTTAACACCCACATGTGAGGCCTGGCGAAAGTGCCTGGGGAATGGAAAAGAAAACAAGCATGCCCTCTCTCCTGGCCCTTTAGTGCTGGCCTGCTATAAATACCTCTGTGTGGCGCGCCAGTTCCAGCACCAGTGGCATGGGAACCTCTCTCCCTCCTTTGGTCCACAGCTTGTCCACTCAACTGCACTCTGGGAAGGCTTTAGCCAGCAGGCTGGCCTAAAGGGTGGGAGGGTAGGTGTATGACATGACAGGAAAAATTGGGTTGTTCATGGCAGGAGTGGTCTTCCCATCTGCTTTGTTTGATTCTCTGAGGAGCATCCTTGTATCTTCTCCCTTCCCATCATCTCCATTTTCAAAAGGCTTCATGTATACTGCATTTATGCTGTTTTGCCTTATGAAGATTGTATGAATATGTGCTTTTCAAACTGTTAAAAACGAGATTCCCCTTTCTTCACTGCAGTGAAGCGTTTGTTATGTTACTCCTCCAAAAATTGATTTAGACTTTTCAAAGGTTTGTTCTTCACAGTGCTGTCTCCCTGTGTCGATGCACGACAGGCACAGCTCATATTTGAGTTTGAGGTAATAGTTTTAAACTGACAGACTAAACATCTCTCCCCAGCTGTTCCACTTTTACAGAGTAAATAGTTTTATGTGCACAAATACACGTACACACACATACACAAACTGGTAAGGTAGTCTAATGATTATTTCTTCTTGGTTTGAGGGGGTTCGGGAGAATTTTCTTC
>JAQQAE010009467.1:0-14592 GCA_029823295.1 Pseudamia nigra
GATCTTTGAGTCCATCTCATGAAAAATGGGATCAAAAACAAAAGTGTTGCGTTTATATTTTTGTTGAGTGTATATCTACAGAAAATAGCGAGAACAAGTCAACAGGCTAGTTGAGTTGTTCTTATGGTAGTTATGGCAACAAAGTGTATTTCAGCTGTTTAATACGTTCGCCAAGGATGTTATGCTTTTGTCAGCATTAGTTTTTTTTATCTGTTTGTTTACAACATATCTTGAAAAGTTATGAATGGATTTGCATCAAATTTTCAGGATAGGTCAGAAATGGCATAAAGACCAACTCATTAGATTGTGGGAGTGACCTGGATCATCATCTGGATCCAGAAGATTTTAAAGGGATTCTTCACCATTGTGAGATAGGGCCAAATTCAACATTTGAACTTGTAATGCCACAAAAAACAGCCAGGAAATTTAGCCAAAAACAGGATAACACCATAACAGGTTCTATCAAACCACAAATTTGATCCAGATATGGGCAATATTATGGACGTAGTGATCCAGAATGCTTATTCTGACAGGGGTTAAAAAAAAATACCTACTGTAATGTAGCAAATAAATCTATAAACATGCAACTGACACCAAATTGTAATGAAAGTCTGCTGATTCACTAATGTGCCCATGGACTTGATGTTGATCGTCAACATTTATGGAGCTATACTCAGAACAAAAACTGATTATGGATTATTATTCGTGAATAACTATTAAACTAATAATGATATGTTTGTGATTCCAAATGCTAATGGTAGGTTGTTGTGGTCAAATAATCCAATAATGAGGGTCAAATCAATTTATTCATACTACTTTTGGATGCAGTAATGTTTGGATTGGATTGCTTTATTTGTCGTTTGTTTTCCAACTGCGCAGCACAGAAAACAAAACAAACTTTCATTTCTCCTGAGGAGAGGCCGCTGCAACATTGGTCGTGCCGTTATGGGGGAAATGAGCATAGGTTCAAATGCTAATGGTAGGTTTTTACTAGCTTAGCATTCATCTTTTCTTGCTCTCCATGTTGCTAAATCTCTGTATAAGTTATGATTTACTTTTTTTTTTTGCAATACTGTCAATTCAGGAAACAGCCATGAATTTATGTGATAAATCACTTACCACATGCTTTGGAGCTTTATGTGTGTTTCTTGTGTATTTATGAGACCAGCTGTACACTCTTCAGTGTCTATTTCAGGGCTAATAAAGTTAAGCAGTTTACTTTTTTACAAACTTAGTTATATATAAATAAATCTGGCACAGTGGGTTTCTTGCCAAACACACCAGCCGTTGTCATCCTTTATAGCTGGGTCTGCTGTGGTGAGAGATTTACTAACTAGAGGAAACAGACTGTGCTTAGAGGCTTGCTAATGATGACTGTAGGTGTGGGTCTGTGGAGGAGGACTGCATAGAGGAAGGACACTGTCCTAACTGATAAGGCGTTTGGAGAGATACTTGAGAAGCCTCTCGTCCTCCCTTCCTCTTATTCCCTCCCTTCTGGACTCATCATAGCACAAGTATTCACTTCTCACTCATTAGCGCCTGCTGCCCATCACTCACTGCACCAACCTGTTTACGCTGTCCTGTCATGACACAGACTAGCACCCTGTTATCAAGGTCTGCCCTAGGTGGGAGATGACAGTTGTGATGAGTTTCCATGGAGGCAGATTAGGCGGCTGTGTTCGGGAAAAAGTAGGCCAGCTAATTAGCTCCAGCTCTCGGGACCTTGGGAGTGAGCGCCTTTTTTTTTTTTTACCAAGACAGGGAAATTCCACAAATGACAGGAATGTGGTTGAAGGAGGAGAGCTGGAATATCTAATAAGTGGGAAGAAGAGAGAAGTTGACATAAACTAGAAAAAATGGGGGAGAGGAGAGATCATCTCAGGAAGTTTACTTTGGATCTCTTCTCCTACAGAATTTTTGGGTTATTTGGGTATTTGTTAAATACAGTCCTTTGGATTTGCCTTTTTAGATATAATATGTATTAAACTAAACATAAGTTCATCTTGTACAAAATTTCTTTTAGTGTATTTCTTTAGAGTTAGTTAGGGGCATCATTGTGCAGTGTTTTCTGTCTAGAAAGACAACATGTTTGTTCCTATTTCAACCATGGAAATGCTGTTTTACGTGTCTTAATAGTGTTCAAATGATTTCCACTTTAGTAACCAATATCAATGTCATATGATTCAGGAAACCTGCAATTTATTTCTGTAGCACTACATTGTGTTACCTTTGTGTAAATAGAGCACGTATACTATAATTAGCATTTAAAACGCTCTTTGTTTTCTTTTAATTAACTAGTGACTCCGTGTTGAGCCAGAGTTGTTTTATTTTTCCAAAAGCTGTTTTTATGTTTTTTTTTTTCCATAAGAGAACTAGTGAAAATACATATTTTGCTCATCTTTTAACCATTTTCATGTACATTCCCATATCTTATTTTTTGGGAACCTTGTACTCTCCCACTAGTATTTTACCAAAACTTTTCTTCTGAAAGATCAAGCGCTCAATTTAAAGCTTGTTTTTTTATCATAAAGTATGCAAGTATAAGATTAATGCCACAGTTATATGTAGGAGGTATAAAACACGCACTACAATATCTAACATCAATGCCTCATAGTTGTTCATGTTCAAATAAGTTTGCAAACACAAACACATGTGCTGTTAATACAAGACACAAGATAGAGCAGGATATGACACAGCAGAACCTGATGTAAAAACCAAGAATTCCTAGTCAGTAATCCTAGTGTTGCAACATTTGATAGGGCGCCCCTATCTCACTTCCTGTGCCTTTCAGTAAATGCAGAGGACAGGGCGATGCATTACATACAGAGTTTATGTGTCCTGCTGATAGAAGCCTCTCTCCACACTAGCTCAGGTGTCATGTCCTCCACCATACTTTCTCCATCTGTCCGGCCTCCTCCTTAAGCCCCTCTGTGGGAGTATCAGAGAGTACAGGCTGAGTTTAACATGTGTCACAGTGACTTCCATTAAATGTTTTATTGCCCAGAATAAACCCATCTGCTGTTTTATGTCTCCAAAAAAACTTGGGCTCTTATAAATGACTCCTTGTTCCATGTATCGGATTAAAGCCACAAATAGCAAAAGCAGTGGTGGTAGCTGAGAGTTGGCCAACATTCAGGGTCTGTTCAGGCTGAGCCAGCCACATTTTTTTACAAAGTCCTTATGCCACTCTAACTGCATGGATCTTATTCATGACTCATTTTCATTGTGGACCTATGCATCACTGTGAGATTTTGTCACTTTTTCATCAAATTGTGATATTGTGTTGTGTACGTATATTCAACATCTGAAGGAGAGGCTGAAACTGAGATCTCCAGAAGATATACAAATGATTTGTCATACTGGAATCTGTAAAACTTGCTAAATAAGAAAGTAATAATTCAGCAAATGTGAACACTCATTTATAGATGTTTTTATGAGTTATTGACGTACTGTGCTGTGTTGTGTGTGTGTGTGTGTGTGTCTGTCACTGTATTGTGTAGAAATGATTGTGTGCACCTATGTGGGTGTTATTGCGAGGATAGGGCGAAGCAGAGCACAGCTTAATATCTATGTTTGACATAGAGGCCCATTAATAAGGGCCTGATCCGAGCCCAGTGACAGGACTGCTGACAGAGGAGGATCATGGGGAAGAATCATGCCCTGCTGAGGGAGCCTGGGCTGCAGGTAGGCCCATTCTGCCTTCCCCAGGTGTCATTACGGATGCTAGGGAGGGAGCAGTGGAGGGAGAGCCACTACTGACATCTACATTAATCACCCCTCCACACATCGCTCCCTCCACACACACCCCACCCCCCCAACCTCTAGCTCCTAATCATCCCTTGCAGAGACCCAAACCCAGTAAGGGGATACTCGGCCATGAAAGATATCCAGCTAAGAGTTCCCCAAATACCACTCTGATCTGATCATGAGTGATGCTGCTACCTGAACCTCTGACCTGGCACACAATTAAAAACACTTTCCTCTTTTTCCCCCCAGACCCGCAGAAGAAGCAGCTTTACTGCAACTACACATTTTGTCACTGTCTGCATTTAATTCATAACGTGCATTTGAATTGTACCTTAGTTTCATGCAATTAAAATGAAGCAAATGTGTCTGCTGGAATGTGTATTCTCCAAATCCCCAGAGTGTGTACTGCTGTTGCACAATCCTTATTTTACATTACAGATATAATACTCTTCACATGGCGACTCTATTGATCTGTAGCTGTGCTCTTATAATTAAAAAAAAAACAAACACTCTTAACACTAATGCTCACATGAAGTGACAGACTGGATGAAAGATGTTCAATCATCAGCAGAAAACACTAAAGGAAGCAGTAATTAAAGTGTAAAGAACAATGTGCATTTTTTATATTACAAATGCAATGTTTTCTGTTGTGTAGTAACAAGAGAATTCCTTTAACTTCATTTCACTGCAAATGTCCTTGGGCCTTGAGAATCAACTTGACCGACCAAAGCCATGTCACTTGAAAAGTGAATGAGGATGGATGTGGGTCAACCTCCTTAATGAATGAATCCAACAAAGATCCATCGATGAGCAGATGTTCCTTGAAAAATAATGGCAACTTATCTGATTGATTATTAGTTTTTATTCAGTTAAAACACATAATTGCAGAAAAAACGTGACAGTAATTGTGAAGCAATTAGTTTAGGTTAAAACAAATGATCCATTTCAGTATCTGGGGGTAGACTCAAAATGTAGGGAAGAAAAGGGAGATAATTACATCCATGACTGTTTTCCTTAATGTTCTTTTCCCTTTTAATTTCTATGGTCTCGTCTATGTTGTTAATGCGTCCGTTCCAAACCACCACGCTTGCCTGACTTTCTACTTAGTGACATCACACTCATTTGTATGTGGTTATACCTCATCTACATGCTCTTCAGCTTTTGAAATGAAAGAACTAATCAACCTAGAAAGCCCTGTTTGTCACTAATATTACAAATGTCAGTGTAATAAAAGATCTATGACGCCTCTTCAGTGGTGGAATAAAGAATGGCCTCATCAGAGTGTCCATGAGTTATCAATCCATGACTGAGCCCCAGCATCTCATTTTAATGTAACATGCTTTGCCATGAGTAAACACAGCCTCTACTTTAATTAAAATAAATCCACTTTCAGTTGATATTTAGAAACCCAGGACTATCACTTTGTACTACAGATGTAGTGATTGAAAGTGGGGAATAAAAGGCTGGATGTGCAGGAGAATTACACTCTACTTTACTTTTCCATCAATGAAGCCATACCCTCCATTGTTTATGTTTGAAGTGGGCTTTTCTTCTTAGTAAATGACCTTTCTCCAATTCCTTTTTCTCTCTCTTTTATTTGCCTTGAACCTTCAGCAACGCTGATGACACAATAAATTTCTGTTTGGCTCTGTGGGTGTGTGTGAAAGCGAGTGTGTGTTTGTACGTGCTTACACACACATCTGGGAGAATCTAGGGCAGCATGGAGAAGACAACATTTGCATGCAGCACACAAACATATTAAAATATGAAGACAAATCACTGTGTCTGGCCAGTTGACAGCACAGCCTGCAATGGGAGCAAGCTAGCAAACTTGCAACATGTCGCTGCTCCTAGTAAAGCGTTTATAGGGCAAGCTTGAACACGCAGCTTGCCAAACAAACGGAAGGGGGGAAAAAACATGCGCAGTCAAAGCTGTTATTAAAGGCAACAGAAGTGGTTCCCTCTTCTAAAGTCCTCCTGTCATGGTGTTAGTGTCTGTATTTTTATTAGCCCTACGTGTTTTTCACAGACACCTTTAGGGCAGCTTCGTGTTTTGAGGGCTTTGTTCTACAGTTGACTTTGATGTAAATCATAAAATGGGAAATCCAAGCTTTTTAGGTTTGCCCCCTTTGTGTCTGCTCACATCGAAAAGAAAGAAACCACACATATTTTCTTGTAGTTGTAAAGATGGTGCTGTACCGTCAGTGTGGTGTATATCCAGTGCTGTAACTGCATCTCTGTTCCTACTTCTTTGAAAAATGAAGAGGGAAGTAATTGTATATTCTAAGTGGAAGAAAAAATGCCTACTTAACCCTTTCATGCATGAGTCTTTAAAAAACTGGGGATATGATATTATCAGTCTTGAGGTAGTTCCAAACAATCTTTAAAATCATGTTACTTATGGTGCTGACTGAAAGTGATTAATTATGTGCATCAGGGCATGTCACTTTAGTGTAAACAATCCTAATTATGTTTTAGTTACTATTTGATTATATAAAACAAAATTATAAGTGCAGTAACTCAGCAAATGGTGAAATAAAAAAAAAAAACTGAAAGTTTTTTGTTGTTTTTGTTCAGGCATTTTCTTGACTGGTTTTTTTTTGTTCATTTTTGCATCTAATTTGGTTCAATTACTTCATTAGTTTTGTTTTTTTCCTTCTTTTTGTTTCTTTCTTAGCCACTTCTTGATTGTTTTGCTCATGTTGTTTATTTTGTTCATTTTAGTTACTTTGTTGTCTTTTTGCATCCCATTTGGTTCATTATCTTTATTGGTTTGTACCTTTTCCTTCTTATTTTGCTAATTTCCAGAGTCCACAAGACTCTGAAAAACATCGTTCAATATGATTATAATGTTAAGGATTTTAAAGCCGTGTCAGGCCAGAACAAGTATGTGGGCTCTCTGGACGGTGTCACCACAGCGGAGACAGAAAAATTCCCAAAGAATTTCTGGCCTGATTTCAAGTGGTCCAGGAAGGGCTTCATGAGGACCCGCTGGATCATACACAACCAAGGTGTGGATCTGGTCAATGTCCACCTGTTCCATGAAGCCCAACCCTCGAGCCTCTGACTGTGCCTTCATGCTTGATAATGAGGCTGTCTATGACATCTGCTGTATGAACCTTGACATTTTTTTTTAAAGTTTTGACTTATTTTTTTAAGTCAAAACTGAAAAAATAGTTTAAGTTTTGACAAACTATTTTTTTAGTTTAAGTAAAAAATAACTATAAGTTTAACAGCACCTTGTTACTGTCAGTGTGTCTTTGTAGGGCAGTGTAGCATACACCATGTTGAAAGGATGAATCTTATTTTTGAAAGAAGGAACAGAGATGCTGCAGCAGTGTATGTACTGTGTATTTTATTCTCTATCATGAATTCAGACTGGATGTGATGAATAAGCTTGTCTGATGTTTTAATCATCAAACCTACTTTGTTCTGCTGCTGAAATTTACACACAAAGCATGTGATAGGGCCATTGTGTTAGATCACTTTTGCCCATTTGTGAAAGATTACTGCTGGGGCATCAAACCCCTCTGCCTTGTATCACTCAACAGGGCAGTGTGAAGGCCTTGTACCCCTGTGTTGTGATAATGGACGCCAGTAGGGGGAGCTCACAGCTCATAGCTTACTCTACTGTAAACGGAATGAGACAGCATAGGTTGCTGGGCAGTTAGTGCCGGCCAATACATACAACCTCCCACCCAGACCCCCACCTCTGGAGTGCAACGCATCCTGAATCCAATTACATTACCTGAATTTCTCCGTAATTATAACATACGAAAGAAGTGTGTGCGATATTTCTGCCTATTATAATTATTGTTCACCTTGACACGCAGTAAGCCTTGTACGTACACTGTTGATGCGCAGAGATAGGCTCCTCATTTATTCAGGGACTCAGTCATTGATTTCTGACAGAGATCATATTTACATTTCTGCCTCAATATCTTAATACATTAATATCCACACGCTGTTCAGCGTCTTATTTCACTGCATATTGACCACTAACATATCGAGTTTAATGATTAGCAATGTCACTACATCCTGTAAATGTTTAAAAATCGAACATGTTTTAACTTAATGCTCCTCTAGATTCTTCTACAGCTTTGTTTCACTTTGGACTTGGGGATCAGTGGGCTGTTTTATGTAGTGTTGGTAGAAACCGTTGCATTTTTCCGCGGAAACAGTTTCTTATCTTATTTCTGACAAACCATTTATTTCATAGCCTTCGGGAACCTCATGAATTCATCCCGGTTTTAAATATTGATTAAACTCTGGGGACACACCTGTGTGCAGTTTATTTGGGTCATCCTCCACCTCACCCCTCCTTACAACAACAGCAGTCGGGTGTGGACTGAGATCCTCTGAAGTCCTGTACTTTCCCGCTGTACCGTCCATCGCCCGCTGCCTCTGCTTGTTTCCGTCCGGATCCCTGTGGGTGGACGCGTGTGTGGGTCAGTGTGCGGGCTGCGGGCGGTGCGGGGGGCGCGGGGTGCGCTCCTAGCGGCAGCGCTGTTCAAACCAGCAGCACAGAGGAGAAGGAGCATGTTCAACTGACTTGTATGACTGTACGTTTACTGCGCTGTATCTCATATTAAGCACATGGGTCTTTTGGGAGCAGGTTCCCTTTGTAATAAAACAACTTTTTGGGAATGCATGCGAGTTGAGCGCGGGTTCACAGTCAGGTTATCATCCGTGCCATGTGTGGAAGTGTGGAGAAATCGCTGAAGATTTAAAAGGTGTCAGAGACGCGCCTGAAGACGCAGAGACCTCCGGAGGAGAAGTGCTCAGCCGACGCTGACTTTCCAATGTGGACTTAACGTTTTGTCATCCCGGCGGCTCGTTCAGGTTCGGTTGGTGTCGTGGGTCATCTGGACAATAAGCACAGATTGCGGATGAGCCAGCAGGGACCGCGATCACTGACCCAGAGTTTGGTTTCAGCATTTTGTGGATATGCACAGCCCGAGCAGCTCCGGGTGACCCTAGTGTTAAATGGATCCTCGCACTTTCTGGACAGTGAAACTGGCGTTTGTCAGTAAGTAGGACCTGTAAACAACTGCCACACAAACGGAATAGGCTTGGTTTTCATTTTGGACATATTTTTCGGCAGTGAATTCGAGGATTTGCGCGCCAGCCGTGGATGTTTAATATGCTACTATGGGTCCGCTAGCCTTCATCCTTGTTGGCGGATTACTGTATTTTCAAGTTGATGGTAAGTTATCTTTACTCTGTCAAACTTTTCTTACGTTTTTTTTTTAAAAAATTATTCAATTCCGTTTTGCACCTACTCCGCCAGACTCTGCTGGTGGTACTCCACCCTCCAGTTTCCTACGTCCTGTGAGCAATATGACAAAATAATTTGGATAATTTGCACTGAAATTACAATTAACCTCATTTGTTTCTACACATTCTGCACTTACTTCTTGATTGTGCAAAGTTAAAGTTGTCGGGGAAATAAAGTTTATAGGTTTCATCATGTGAAAGTAATCAAGCAGATTTTTGCGCATCGTCTGAAGAATTATTCTCTATTAGTAATTCTTAGTTTGAAAAATAGAGGTAGGTCAAATATGTCAACACGTGCAATAGATTTTGTTCATCAGATGTGTTTTTCACTCTGATTGTCTTTCAGGTTAAAACTAGGGTAGAGATGAAATTTTCTTCTCTGGAAAGCAGACATATGTTTTTTTTTATTTATTTTAAAAATAATTAATACTTACATAATTATTGTGTGATAATGGTCACACACTTAAAATGTGTTTTTATGTACACTTTTATGTTTTTTTCAGTGTAAAGTGAAAGTCTGAATATGGTAGCTACAGGTTCTTTCTCTGTGACAGAAGTGTAGCAGACACTTATATATAGTAAAGGTCAGTTTTTCAGTTGTCGTAAATCATATTTTTGAACTGAAATACAACAAAAATTATCCTGTCGATAGGTGGTTCACTGGATCCAAGGGGTTTAAGGATGATTCTGCTCTGGTCATTTTCCTATAGGACTTTATAGCTATAATTGTGCATTGTAGCTTTAGAGCATTTAAACACAACCTTTGACACAAAGTTTATGATTCTCTTTTGTTTGATTAAGCTTTTTGTAATGATGACCTGGTTGATCATAAATCAGATAGATACTGTTTTATTTCATCAGTGATGGAAGCCATGGCTCTCTGCATCCAATCTGCCACTGACTGCTCAGCCAGCAGCGTTTTTTTATGATTTTACAAGGCTTCTTGGGATTCATTGGTATACAAAGAAAGTGGTTTAATGGAAGAATTAAAACAGTCTCAACTGCAGAGTTAATATGATGACTCACATCAATCATCAAAATGGGACGGCTTAAGTGAAGGATTGGTCCAGTTTGTGGCTGATTAGAAAGATGGGAAGGATTAAGATGCAGTCCTTTTAAATCTATCAACTGAAAGTCTTTCATTTTTGCACCAGTTTTGACTTGGACACACCTTTTTACAGTTGTCACACACACAAGTTCCTGCACACACAAAGAAGGGCTTATGATCATAGAATGAGGAATAATGCTTGTGCCCAGTCACACACTGAGCATTATATCAGCAGTACATTGTAAGTGATGATTCACAAATGTGTTTGCCCTGTATTGTTTGTACAACTTAGCTCTACAGTATGTAAAGCTGAGTTTTTGTTGAGACTGAATGTAAGAGCCTGCAAGGCCCCATTTTTTCTTTTCTTTCACCTGTCATCTCCTGTTTTTGTTCTCCACAGATGTGGGTTTTGGTTCTGGATTTCTTTGAGTCATTGCCTCCTGACTAGCATTCTTAAAGGATTTGAATATATTTCCTTTTTTACCCTCACTCTTTACCATTTTTGCGTTTTTGCTTTCACCCTGTTCAGCCAAACTCACTGGTTGCTAAGCAGTGGCTGATGGTATTACTATCCAGGGAGCACATCTCCCCGGGAGCAGTGCATCTTCCCAATCATTTGCTTGCCCCCCCCCCCATCCTTCCTATTCCTACCCCTCCATCCCAACAGAACTCACCCATCACCCAGCCCTTTATTAGAGGTAATCTGAGGGTCCTTGGAGAGGGAGGAGCCTCCTCTAAGAGTCTACTTAGGCAGACAAAAAGGTTTGGAGTTGTATTCACTGGGCAGCATAGCCAACAAAGCCAAGCCTTGTGAATGGCGTCAGTCGCTGTTTAGTGTGCTGTGATTAATACTGCTAGTGTGTATGAGAGCAGAGAAAAGGTGAGATGGAGTCAGAAGGGGGAGAGAATGAGTTGTTGTGCTTGGTGTTGCCAGGCCTGCAAGGAATGTTTTGAGACCTGAAAGAAGACTGTGTATATGTGAATTAGTGGTGTAAGAAAATATCGATACACTACAGTACAGACACTCATTTGTCTCATTTCATCCAGATGTTGTATGAATAGTATTGTGTTCCTTATACCTGACAGATTTACTGAAATAAGGTGTTAAAAAGTCCCAGTGTATCACAATATACTGATATTGTTTTGGAACCCTTGTATCTTTATTAGATTTTCAATTACTAATTGATTAATTGATTAGTTGTCAACCGTTGGCAACTACTAAGTGACATCTATTAATCAATTTGAGTTTTTTAAAAGAAAATATTCCAGCTTCTCAAATATTTATATTTCCCAGTTTCTTTGCTCCTCTATTATAGCAAACTGAGCATTTTTGATCCTTGGGTTATGAACCAAACAAGATATTTTTGAATGACATGATGTCATTTTTCAACAGTGTATAGACCAAACAGCTAATCCGATATTAATAAAATAATGGACAGAGTAACTGGCAGTGAAAATAGCCATTGCTGGCATGATCAGATTCTTGATAATGCACCGCAGGGTTGGGAGACTTTATGGAGAAATGGGTTAAATTATTTTCCCAGAAATAAACCGGTCAGCAGTTGTCTGGTTATCTCTTATAGAACATGCTTTGCATAGTGGACATGCACTCCTAACCTTGTGCTATTCTGAGGTCTCTTGCATACTTTAGTCTGATGTAGGAGCTGGTGACATCATGTCCATCCTGGGTGACACCCTGAGAGGTGCTGAAATATGTGCAACTTAAATCTAAGAGGTTATGGAGACGGTTACTTGGAATCTTTAATGGACTAGAGAGTGTGCAGCTCTTGGCATGCCAGCAAGGCTGTGGTTTCAGTAATGCTGAATCAAGAGAAACTCAAGCCCAGAGAGTGTTTGTGTATATTAGGGGAAGTACGACAGAGATAGCGGCAGAGCGGGTATAATGAAATATAAAAGTTGAGAGAAGAGTTGTTTAACAACACAATGTTTTAAAGGGAAATGGTGGGGATAGGGCATAATTATTAAAGCATCCTGAAGACTGACTGCTCTGATGACGGTCATGATTGAATGAGAAAGGTTTATAGTACTGCCCTATAATGGAAAGTAAGCCTAGATTAAAATAGTCTTAAGTGAATGATGAGGCAGGCTGAGGTCACTGTGTAACAGCCATAGCAATGTCTCGCCCCAAATGTGATTGTTCTGCTCGGGTTGGCAGCATTTAGGCAGTGTTATTGTAATTACGGTTCATTTGCTGGAATAGAAGAGCTGTAATGATGAACCTTCATGTGAGATCTACAGGAAGATCCTCTATACTGTCTCCCACAGTCTCATCACTGTCGAGGAAGTCGCCTTCCTCTGCATCAAAGGACACTACTGTTTATTCTCTGATTAACATCAAAAATGAGTGGAGAGTAAAGAGAGTGAGACTCAAAGTTGATGATCATAAGAGAAAGTGAATGAACAGGGAACAAAAGAACAGGAGGAGCTGAGCACTTGTCCAAATAACCCTCCACCTTGGGGACTAGTGACATGGGCCTGTCTACTCCTATCATGTTTCAATAGGCAAGTAAACTACTTTGTAGATTACATTTCAGCAGCCATCACAAAGCGCTACTCTTTCATTATCCATCATTGCTTTACATTCTTGGATCCCACGTCTTAATATATTTTATATGTTTATCATGCAGCGGTGGAAGAGAAAATGTCAGCATCACACAATGCACATGGGTGATTTTGTTCTGTGGTTAGATTTGCAGAATGTAGGGAGCATAAGACCAATTTTCGCTCTTTTACCTCCGCTTTATTAAGTCCCAGTCAAGCATACCCCTGACATTTACAGAGGAGAAAAAGGGGCTAATGTCCCGATGCTTTCGCCTGGAGAAACAAAAAAAAAAAAAAACGATTCCACCAGGAAGAGATTGTGGTTTAATGCACAGGTAGGCACTAGCAGAGGAGAAGTATCTTCATCATGTAATTCATATTTTTATTTGGAGTCCACACCCAAATTTTTTTCTAATGTGGAATTCTCACACTGAGGAGTTCGTCAGACACCTGTGATCTGATGACAGTATATTTGCAGTGTGTGCAGGGGAAGAGATATGATCACTTTAACATGCTGGCTATGAAGTAGAACAACTGTCCAAGGCTTTCACCTGTCTCACACACCTGTACTTACAGAATACACACCTGTGCTTTACCCCCTGAGGGCCCCAAAGATACAGAAATAATCCTGGCTCTGTTTTCTTACTGCCTCTATTTAACAAGCAGCCAATAAAGAGCGTGATGCAGGCTGACAGGCAGAAAAAAGGTGATCTGATTACTGTTTTATAAGCCCTGATGATTAGGTAACAGTAACTGAACCCTTATTGATTATTGGCAAATACCAGGCCAGCAGTTTCAGCCCAAGCTACCTCTGTGTAGGGCAGATTACTCAGTTGCAGTTTGGATATGACAAGCATGCTTATCCTCACCAAACCCAAGAACAAAATATATGCTGTATATTAGGCATATTTTTGGGATGTTAGTGTTTTAATATTGCCTTCTATACTGAAATGTCATGTTTATGGAAATGGCGAATACTCAGTCTTCCCCCTTGTTGTCTCTTTTTGCAGTAACCTTCTGGTAGAACAGAGTGATATAAAGGGCGAATGATGAAGGGAAGTACTGTACATTAAATTATATAGTTGCCCATGCATACGGGTGGAATTTAGAATTTAGAAATGCAGCGTTGTAGACATAAATATCCAGTCGAGCATTAATTTGCAAAAGGAAAATGGAACAGATATTAATACTCAAACCTGTTTGTAGTACATTTATATTAATTTCCAGTGTATTTATTCCTTTGTTTCCTCTAATTTTATGTATTCACTAACAAGTATAGGTCATTGTCAGGAGTTTGTGTGACAGTTGTACCTGAACTGAGCTGAGTCTCTCGCCAGTGTCCTGAAGATGAGGCCAGGCTTGTTGATAAAAATGCATGAGCTGTCTCTCAGTCTGAGATGTGAGAAGATGGACAGCCAAAGCCTGACGCTTGAGCACACATCCGTCACACACAGCGGCAGTCCAGTGCAGTGTTAATGCTGCTCAGAGCAGTGAAGCTAGTGAATAAGTGTCTAGTTCTAGCGTCTCCACCCGCAGTGGAGTCTATGGATCTTTTCCTCTGCTGCCAAGCAGAGAATCCAGTCCTATATAACCACCTACTGGCGCAACTCTAGACATTATTGCTTTCCATACCTGTCTGAAAATATGGGAACAGAACCCCTAGTGAATGTCAGTATTCATACCTGCCCCACTAACCCTATATATGAGTTTTATGACGAATTTACGATAACGAATTTAATCTGTTCTGGTGTCACGCTCTGTGTCCGAATCATTCTTTATCCGAAGTGACTTTTTCCATAGGAATACATGTAAAACCAATTAATCCATTCTGGAGCCACGACAAACTCCTATATAAAGTATGTATTAAACACCCATACGTGGACATTTATTCATTATTATTATTTGAAAAGGAAGTTATGTTAATTATCTGAAACGGAATGCATGAAATTAGTTATAAA
>JAQQAE010009468.1:0-14590 GCA_029823295.1 Pseudamia nigra
AGCGGGACGCGTCGCGGGCTGCCCGGCAGCGGGACGCCCGGCAGCGGGACGCCCGGCAGCGGGACGCCCGGCAGTGGGACACGCCGTTTGTTCACAGCATAACTCAAAAAGTTGTGAATGAATTTGGATGAAATTTTCAGGATGGGTCAGAAATGACACAAGGACAAGTCAGTTAGATTCTGGAAGGCATCTATGAGACAGGTCCAAGTTCAACATATGTCCTTCTAATGCCATAAATAACATCCACAAAATTTAGCCAAAAACATAGGATAACACTATGATAGATTCTATCAAGTTTTTTCCAGATATGGGCAAAATTCTGAATAAAGTGATCCAGAATACTTATACTTACAAAGATTGAGGAAAAATAGCTACTCTATGGTAGTAAATAAAGCTATAGATGTGCACCTGTCACTAAATTATAGTGGAAAGTCTGCTGATTCATTAATGTGGCCATGGATTTGATGTATCCTCAACGTATACGGAGCTAGATCCAGAAGAAAACTGCCTATATGGAAATATTCTTTTTCATGAATAACTATTGAACTAATAATAAAATAACATTAAAACTTAATCATTTATTTTCAGTATGAAGAGAAACTGAGCTGTATTGGTGGAGGTCTGCCCTCTCTCTACTTTCTAGTTGGTTAAAACAACATCTTTTTCCTGCAATGCAATATAAACATAATAACTGCAGCTGTGAGAAATAATGTGAGAAAAATTATGAACATGTATGGTAATAACGTTTCCTCACAGTATAAACAGACTGCAATGTTCAATGTGCAGGTCTTAGAAAAAGGGACCACTGGAAAATAGTTGGCCTCCTGTTTGATTGCACAGTAAAGTAATATTTCTAGTTGATCAAAATTACAGCAAAACACAAAATCAGTGTAATGTTGTAAATGTTGTAAATTTCTATAAATTTCAGCATTTATGCAGAGTGCAACACTCCAGCTCATAGTTTTGTCGAAATCTGGATGTAACGTAATATTTGATCTTGGTGGCAAACAGGTAAAACCCAGTATATTATTCAAAACATTTTCTTTACACACTGAAAATGAGTACATTTATCTGCAAATAGCTTTAATCCTCTCATTTATATTTGTCTGTTGACATATTATTACTAGTTTATCATAACAATGCCAGAGTAACTTGTTAAGTTTGGCAGTTTAGCAAGATTTCTGGTACATTATGTATTCTTTGTGCCCGATAATTACTTAAGTTTCTTATGTTTATACATCACTCTGAGGCGTCTTAAGATGCCAAATACAAATGGTGAACCTTTACATGATGCATGCAACTCCAGAGTCAAGTTACTAAAATATAAATATTAAATTCAAAAGTTCTATGATGTTGATGAATAATTGTGCATTAATGCGAATCTAACCAATCTGATTTACATAAATGGATGTGCTGTAAACCCAGTGGACAAGAACTAGACACACCAGCATGGAATGCATCAGGACAAGACATGGAAGCCAAGTGAGAAATCAGCATTTTTATTCCTTAAATCTACCTGATATATTCATAATATTGCTCTCCTGAAGAAACCTCATATTGCATAGTAGAAAAAGCAAAAATATCACTAAGTGAGAGAAAACTGATTGATTTCCCTGTTGGTATTTATAGGACCTTTGCGTAATCAAAGATGCAGCCTGACCCTATGAAATATTTTTCTTTTAGAGGATCTTTGCTGAAAATAAAGAAGTAGTTGATTTTGTTGATAAAAGGGCTCCTCAGAGCATCTACAGACGCGTTTATAAGTTTATGGTAATGTGGAATTAACCAAGCTGGGCTAGATGTGATGTAGACCCACTAGAGGTATCACTGTGAATGTGATGAGACTGGAGAACAGGTTGCTCTGCCCATCAGAGAAATCAAGGCTTTTATGAGGTGAATTCTTACCAAAGTCATCAAGTCTGTAAAATATGTTGATCTCAGGCTGCTATATTAATGTGAAAGCAGCCGAGCTTAGCCAGATGAATTTAATGGAACATACCGGAGGGAAACTGTGAATTTCTTTGCTTAGGACCCAAGCTCAGGGAAAATAATCAATGTGTCCTAGAAAATAAGTAAGGACTGAAGAAGGAGAAGAGAAAATAATGTAAAGAAAATTAGAAAGGTATTGTTATATAAAGATAAGTTTTATAGCTGTATTTTATGCAGGTTGTTAAAATGTGCAGGTGGTGGATAAATTAATGTGCTGCTTTATAGGACCTGTTGGTCTAAATGCCAGCTCTCTTGTGCCTCGAAGTTAACATTTGTCATTGCAAAGCACTACAGGTGCAGAGCTTCACTGTGTAACCACTTTAGTTTAATGCTAAAAGTATATTTCAAGGTTCACCAGGCCACCCGCTTGGAATGAATATCTCCCTTCATACAGTTTTTTAATCTGTTTATCCAGCATTTTTGAGTTTTCCAGTCATCCTGCATATGAAGCAATCTGTGTGTCTGCTTGTTTAAGAATATTTTTTTCTTCTTTTGGTATCAACAGCAACAAAAAAATTATTCAGTAGACTTTTCAGTATTTTCAGTTGCATTAACTGCAAACCACCATGAACACAGACACAAATATCAGTCACTTTCCAGTCCAGACCAATTATACCCACATCATTAAACACACGCCAGCCCCACTTAGCCCTCAAAGACCAAAATGACTGGCCACGGCACAGTCGAAAAGCTTCTAAATTAGCTATTATTTATTCACAAAATCATCAGCAAATTCCTCTTTTTTTGCTAACCTGTGTTCATAATCTTTGGAGTTTCCTCTGCAGGGAAGCTGGGCTCTCCCTCAACAATACGGTGAGAAGCTCAGCCATCCAGGAGGAGCTCAGAGTAGAACCTCTGTTCAGCCAGTTGAGGTGGCTTGGGTATCAGATCTGGTTGCCTCCTGGATGCCTCTGTGGTGAGGTGTTTTGGGCATGTCCAACTGGGAGGAGGCCCTGGGGCAGACCCAGGACAGAGTGGAGGGACTGTGTATTGTGGCTGGCTTGGGAACGCATGGGGGTCCCCCCTGAGGAATCGGTGGAAGTGACTGGGTAGAGGGAAGACTGGGTTTCTCTGCTTAGCCTTCTGCCTCCATGATCCGGACCTGCACAAGTGGGAGATGAAGGATGGATGGATGGATGAATATCTCCAATAAGAATATATATGCCAAAACTGAGCTTGACCTTTGACCTCTAAAAATACAGCCACAGCTGTTGGTGCCAAGGTCAACCTGCATGCCAAGTTTGATGAACATAGCTTCATTTGTTTTTGAGTTAGAGCATGGTTGAATAGGACTGACCACTCTACTCATTATGTTAAATTTATGTTGGTGAAATTAAAAATTTCTGGGTCCTTATTAAGGATAATGTTAGTCATTTAAAAAACTCAATATTTATTGTTCTCCGTGACTAAACTGTAAGAGAAAGTAACTCAATGTGACTTGAATCTGTTGTTACTTCACAACGCTAGCAACACAAAATCACATGCAAGCTGATGTTTTTCATTTCTAAATTGGGACATTTCTGTGAGTTTTTTTCCTGTTTTTTACAGGATGACCTCAGCCTGAAGTGTCATACCAGAACTGATGTAACTTTTTACTAGGGGCCAGTACACAAAATTGATTGTGTAAACTTTTCTATTGGGCCTGTGTTTGAGTCCAACTTAAGGTCCTTTGCTGCGTGTATCTCCCTAGTGTCTCCTACCATCTTTCCTCTCGTTCCCCTCTTCACTGTAACTATCAATAAAGGAGAAAAGGTCACTAGTACAGTAAATGTACAATGGTACCTCGCTATATGAAATTAATCCATTCCAGTGTGATGCTCTTATGGCGATAATTTCGTACAGTGGGGCGGGTTTTCCCCATAGGAATATATGTAAATACTAAACCGGTACATGAAACGTAGTGTTAGCAAGTGTTTTGTGTGCTCCGGTGTGTAAAAATAATAGTGTATGTCATTTGTTTTGAGGCGGCGTGGCGGGGCTAACAGCTAGTTAGCTCGGTGTTATAAGGCAGTGTGAGTTGGCTTAGTGACTAACCTAACCAGTTAGCGTGCGACTGTGTTACGTTTTTGGCTTTGTACTACTATGTAATGTATGTCAGTAAAGTACAGTAAAGTGTGTGTGTGGAAATTAGTTGTGGACCGTTCGAGTTGACGTGGCGTGTGTGTTTTCGGTCGAAGGTCCCGGCAGGCTGTGTTTACCAATGTTGACTGACTACTGTTTTTAGCACATTGCTACCTTAGTAGCTTCTGGTATTAGCACATGCTGTGGACCGTAGTTTGAGTACATGTGCCTGTAATTGAGCTGACTTTGTGTTATCCCTGTTGGAGTAACTCTGGTTTACTGTAATATTGTGTAATGCACGCGTCTCGTGGGCTGCACGTATTTTGTAGGCTTTTGTTTACCAATGTCTGAGGCTACTGTACTGTTGAAGCACGGTGCTGGGTTGGTAGCTGCTGATATTAGCTAGCTAACTACAGTACTAGTTTGAGTATCACTTCTGGGAACATCACAGTCACTTCCGAGTGGGCCAGAGTTCACTTCAGGGTCTACCTCTTTCACAACCCAATGTTTTTTGCGGTTTCTAGGATGCATTTTTGGCCAAAATTTTTTTCGTACCACAAATATTTCGTAGTGTTTGTACAGCGAGGTGCCACTGTATTTATTTTTTTATGTTCGTGTCATTTTTGTCTTATGTCTTCATGTAATTTACATCCTTTTTGTCTTTTTTTGTTTGTTTTCTTGTTCACAATGTTTTTGTCTTGCCGATTTCAACAGATTTTTTAATATATATCCAGTGTTTTGGAATTTTACATTCACCCTGGTACACAGAGTAATTGGTGTTTCTGTGCTTCTTCTCTTAAATCCAAGCAGTTATTGTCTCATGTCCATGTTTTCGTTGGCTGCTGGCTGAGTTCAACACAGTGCTGTTCTGTTGTCATTAGTTTGCAGTGAGCCAGGAAATAATCACTGACGTTGTGCCAAAGACATAGATCATATGACCAACAGGTGGATGAGCGGCTGCACTTCAGAGGAATCCTCAGGGAGCTAAAATTAGCCAGGTGTTAAGTTGGAATGGCGCTGCATCCTTCCTGTCAATAGGAAATGCTGAATTAGCAGAAGACAAAGAGAGGGGAAAACACAGTTTGACATTTTGGATTCAAGTTGGTTTAATTCGTTTCTCGACACATGTGACAGGTCAGGATGCTGGCTCGCTGCTGATTTCATAAAGTATACAAAAGTATACTCCCTCCTCCGTCCTCCAGAGAACATGGGACAGTGGGGAGCATGGACAGTTTAGGGATCAGCAAAGTTTACAACCTAAAGAGCCATTTTTGGACAGAAAAAAAAATATATGTATGTAGACCCACAAAAAATATTTGAACCCTTTATGTACCACATGACATATTAAGATTTTAGCTGGCAACGCATTCAAATCAACTGGTTTGTTATTATTTTTTCAGTGTTGCTTGCTTATTTTGTTAATTTTTTTTCTTTTTTTGTTCATTACTTTATTCATTTTTGAATTTTTTGCTAATTTATTCTTTATTGTTAATTTTGTGGACTTATGAGGCTATTGTGATCATTTTATCTTGCTCATTTTCTATCAATTTACATTTGATTAATTTATTTTAGTCAACTATGTGCATTTTTATTCATCTTGTAGATTATTTGCTCAGTTTTCTCTTCATTTTTTTGCTTATTTTTGTGAGTTTTCTTGTTTCCATCCATTTACTGAACTATTTTGTTCAAATTTGTTGACCTTATCTTATTTTTCTTTCACTTTTGATCATTTACTTAATTATTTTGTGATTTTTTTTTTTTGGTTTTGTCATGTTTATTTTTCGTTATTTAGTTCGTTTTTTTCTTCTTTTTCGATTTTGTACTTTATATTATTTATTAGGGACAATGCATATTAATGAACATCTGCAAGAAATACAGATATAAATATACCAGATTATAACACAACTGCTACTTATTATCACTAGGGCTGTCAAACAATTAAAATTTTTAATCTGATTAATCACAGGGTCACTGTGGATTAATTTTGATTAATCACGATTAATACCCATTCGTTATTAATCTAGATTAATCACAGGGTCACTGGATTAATTTCAATTAATCACAATTAATACCCATTTGTTGTTTTTCATTTAGTGAGAGCAAAAACAATTCAATCAATTTTATTTGTATAGTTCCAATAATAATCGCCGATTATCTCTAGGTGCTTTACAATTCGAGGCCGAGACCTCATGACTGTACAAAGAGCAAACCCAACAGAACCACTGACAGCAAGCCAAGGGTGACAGGGGGGAGGAAAAACTTCCTTTACCGGAAGAGAAAAACCTCCAGCAGAACCGATGGCTCAGGGTAGGCGGCCATCTGCCTTAACTGGTTGGGGTTCGTGGACGGAGGAGAAACAAAAGAAAAGAATAGAGAGAGAACAACAAACAACACAGATACTGGTCGACGCCCATAGACATTGGACCGGTCCAGAACCAGCAAACACACAAGTACTGTAGGTCATCAGGGGATCTAGAGACCTAGGGCAGAGGGAGGAAGCACAAAACTACAGGGAAGACGCAAGTTAGTATCGCAAGATAGAAAATAAGACAATAAGAGGTGACTGGAGAGGTGAGAGATAAAGAAAGAAAAGAGAAGAAAGAAAAGAATAGAGAGAGATGTATGGGAGAGTTAAAAAGGAGATAAAGAGAGAAGAACTAAGGGATGATTGAGGGTTTTCCTGACCTAGACTTAACTATATGCATTGTCCCAAAGGAAAGATTTAAGCTACAGAGTGTGTCTGAATCCCGCACCCATATTTGAAGTTGATTCCTCAGGAGAGGAGCTTGGTAACTGAAGGCTCTGCCTGCCTCCCAGTTGAATTTTAGAGATTCTGGGAACCACAAGTAGACCTGCACTCTGAGAATGGAGAGTTCTGATTGGTTTGTAGGGAACAATAAGGTCTTTCATATAGGATGGAGCCTTGATGTTTAGGGCTTTATAAGTTAAGAGGAGGATTTAAAATTCTATTCTAAACTTTACAGGCAACCAATGAAGGGAAGCTAGTATTGGAGAAATATGATCTCTCCTTCTGACTCCAGTTGAAACACTCATGATAGACAGTGATATAGACACTCAACTAAAATTGCTTATTTTACATTAAAATGTACTGTATATTTTTTTTCTAATTTAAACTTGTATAACTAAAGGAAATTACACCTGCTTTGTAGAATTTATAGAACCTCCGTAATGTTCTGCTGAGATGTTTTTGCTTTTTTACACTTGATTCACTGCCTTCATCAGTAACTAATGTAATTTGTTTCAAAATGTGTAAAGACTTATACTTTTACATTTAAATTGACTTAGAAACAGTAAATACTAAGTTGGCAGTGAGGTGGGTCAAATGTACCATAAGATTTCATCACTTTTTCCTTGATGTATGAGTTATTGTGCGTTGTGTTAACGTGTTAATTGGGTTAATTGTATTAACACGTTAATTGTGTCAATTGCATTAATTGCATTAATTGCGTTAAAAATTTTAATCTAATTGATTTTGTGAATGAGTTAATCTGGATTAACACGTTAATTTTGACAGCCCTAATTATTATTATTATTATTATTATTGTTATTATTATTATTATTATTATTTTTGTCATTTTGATTTAGTGTACTGTCTAATTGCTTCATATCACTTTGCATCAGCCTAAATGTAAATGAACCCTAACTGGGTTTACATTGGTAACTGGTGACATTGAGTAACTGGATCAACCTGTGCTACTACTGTAGGTGACAGTGAAAATGAGGTAACATATTTTTAGTACGGTAACCACATGTTTTATGATTCACTGACAGTCTGGAATATGTGAAAACTATGACCCATTCCCATTCATAGCATTTAATTCAGAACAAAAGAATGTTTCAATTTTGAGAAACTGCACTATAAAGTTGACTTGATGGGGGTGACATTTGTTTGTGGTGAGAAAATGGAAAACGAAGGCTTTGCGGTGTTCGCTAACACAAACGCGATTGAGGTTTAAAGGGACATTATTTATTAGTGATCGACTGATATGGGTTTTTCAGGGCCGATGCTAATACCCATTATTAGTAGCTAAGGAGGCCGATAACCGATATTTGGAGCCGATATTCATTTGTAGTAAAAGTGTAAAAAATTGGCTTAAAAAGGTTGAATAGTACAAACACTTAACTTGGTTTAAATACCTAAAGTATGTTTATTTAACCAAGCAAATAGAAAATAAATAGCTCCAGAAGTGCCTGGATTCTAGACTCACAAGTTATTGTTATAGTCATGAGCTGTAGAATTTTTCATGTGACTTTCAGGCAAACAGACACTTTTCTCCACATTACATACTTTCAACCCATTGCTAATACATAGTCTGAGTGTTTACAGCCAGACCGGACAACTAACATTATGGTATAAACTAATCAGCCTCCACCTTAGCGTGTTTCCCTACAAGAAAACTAAAAGTGAACTGAGTTTACATGCTCTCTCTCAACCTCACAAACATGCTTTTACTATCACGGACTGTTTGTCGATTATTATTAGCACCTTCTTTCAAGTAATTCACAGACATGTCAGGAGGTACGTAAGAGGTACGGGAGGTACGTTAGCGGCAGCTAATGTTTACTCTGCTCTATTCTGCTGCACACTGTAACGTTAGTAGACAGAGCACTGGGATATTTGTTACAATTTCTTCGAATTTATTCAAAATATAAGTCGCACCAATGTATTTGTCACTCCCCTTTTAATCAGGAAAATACAGTATTTATATATTTGACTGTTTGTATGTTTCATTGTTTATTGTATTTGTTCATGTATGCTTATTACAGCAGCGTGTTAATATTTGACTGGTGCTTTTCCCCGTGGGGCTGTGCTTCTTCCTCTAAACCACATCTTCCACTGAACAAAATCTAGGGCTTTGTGTGTGTCTGTGTGTGTGCACTCCCCGTGTGTGTGTGTGTGTATCTGTATTTCCTAGCTGTTTTGTTGTCAGACTAGCATTGATAATGCTGAGGAGAAAATCAATAGTTAATTCTACCAGGGACACAATAGCTACTCTGCCCAGCTCTATTGTACTGCAGGCTTAGACACACAGTGAAACAGGCCATGAGTTGATGAATTGGTAAGTGTGTGTACATGTGAGTTCATACCGAGTGTGCATGTTAGTTGCAGAAGCTACTGCACTGAGACTGTTTGCTGTGTCTGAAAAATAAGCAGAAGCACAATATGGATAACAGAAAACTCCTTAAGAAACAGCACAATTCCCAGCATTAGTTTGAATACATTCTGTAGTTTTATTCTGGGTTCTGTTCTTATTTTCCCATGTTCGCACAATGGAATGACATTAACATTACGTGGCAAATAACAGAAATGAAAGGTTATCTTTGTATCTTCATGCATGTAAGTTCATGCTAAATGTAAAAAATGATATACCGTATATAATGTAAAGAAATTTAAACAATGCACATACTTAACAAATGCCTATATTTAAATATAAATATAAACTATGACATTTCTCAAATTGTCTAAGTGTCTTTCATGCAGTTTTTGTGTCATTTTACATCTTTTACTTCAGTTTTGTCATTTACATTGCTTTTATCTATTCTCATCTTGCTTACATCTTTTTTGCTTTTTTATGTCATTTGGGGTTTTTTCATGTTTTACTTCACTTCATTCTTTTATGTCATTTTCATCCCTTTGCTTCTGTATGACCTTAGGCCTGTCACAATAACTTTTTATTTGCAATATTCCCTCGATATTATTGCGATTGGAAATTGTTATTACCATATTTTACTCACAGAGGAGGGAGATAGCAGAGCAGTCAGAGGTAACATGCTGCATGCTACTGTGACAAAAGGCTGTTTTGATAGAAATACAATTGCTACCAAAACATGGAGCTGGTTTCAAAGCCACAACTCCACATCTTGTGTGTGGAATTATTTTGGCTTTAAGTCAAATGACAAAGGAGAACCAATTAAATTTCAAAAGCTGATATGTTGGTGTTGTGTAAAAACTGTTGAATCAAAACCTGCCAATACAATTTCTACTATCTCCCTCCTCTTCTCCCGCCCTTCTTGCCTGTCAATCATAGGCACAGGACAGGAAAGGGAGCTGCAGCACAACCAATAACACACTCAGTGTAGTTTTTTTCTCATGTAAATAAACACACCTTCATAAGGTGCACATTTTCGGGATTTTTAATTTTAGCTACAGTACCAAACATTTCACGCCGCCGTGCAGTTGATAAGAAAGACAAGGGCAAATGATGGACTGTGCCCTTAAACATCTTAGAAGCTCGGCTTTAAATCTGGATCACAGTCAAAATGACAGGTGCTAATTGCTGTATGGTTGTTAAAATGATCATCATTATAAGCTACAATGGGGGAGGAAAAACGACATAATTACAACATGTGTATTAGCCAGCAGGGCACATGTACAAAGCCATTTGTTCTGCACATTTCCAACTGTAAAAAAACACCCCCATGGACGAAAAATGTGGATGAAATCGGCAAGCAAATTAAAACTTTACAAAACCTAATTATATCTTGTTGTTGTCGATGAATTACTTATGGCTTGTAAATATGGCAGCCGTCATTAGATGTAATTGTTGAAACATCAAAATAAGATGCAGTTATACCGATAGAGGATATAACATTTTAGTAGGACTTACTTTTCACTACATGTATTCTGTTAATGTTAAACTGTCTTTGTTTTGGCTGCTGTTAAAAACTGACCAGGTCCAGCTGCACCACAGTCACATCTTATGAATCTATCCTTCATCATCTCTGACAGGGCTGGCTTCTCGTAATATAATCTAGTTTTAAAACATAAAAAACATTATTTAGGAAGATTTAACTGTAAAACAAAACTACATTATGTTTAATAATGCTACAACTCACCTTCATTAATCATGACAAAGACGATAGAGAAGGGCTTTCTGCTGGGTAGATATCCCACAATATCCCCTTCCATACACGGCAGACAGCAATGATTCAGCTGCAGCCAATAATAAATATAAATCATTCCTTTATTTTCATCAATCCATCCATCTTTTCAATTCTAGACGTCAGGAAATTCTATGCCATCCACTTTCAGGACAGATCTGTAGTCCTGTTTGACAACTGCCTGCTCTTCCTCCATTGTCAGAAACACACAGTATCTTCTGTGTTGCCGCATAAACGGTGACAGCTGTTTTTTTTTTCATTTTGTGTCTGTGATCTGTAGTGGTCTTGTATAACACAAACAGTCCATGTCTACTATAAAATCTTCTCAAAACATCAACTTTTCAAAGTTTGAACTGATGAGTATGATACATATCATTATGGGAATCTATGGGCTATTTTGAGTTATGATTAGTAGCTAATCATAACTGCATGATACAAGATGTGCAACTTGCTTATTGAGACGATTATTGTAGTCAGCAAAATGATTGTGATGGCTTTCACTGATCGTTCAATAGGTTGATTAATTGATTAATTGAATTGGTGTCTTTTATGTTGTTTTTGTCTAAATTACATGATTCTCATCATTTTGCATTTTCATGTAATTTTTATGTTCTTTGTACATCTTTTACTGTATTTTTGGCTTTCATGTTATTTTTATCCATTTAGTCTTTTGTACCATATGTGTCTTTTTCCAGCTTTTGGTATCTTTAACATACTGTATAACAATTATCTTTTTTATATCATGTTGTTCATGAATTGATATTTATCACAGGGCACTCTTGTAAAAGAGACTTTTATTCTCAGTGAGTGTTCCCTGGTTAAATAAAATCCTTGTAATTATTGGTATTGACTGAAATTTTTTATCATGACAACATTTATGGCACATGTCTTGCATACTTCTGCAGCACACAGTTCTTGCTCGTGTAGTGTAGAGTGTGTAGAGTAGGATGTAATTTACTTATGCTGCCTCCTGAGAGTCATTAATTTGACTCGTGATGGAGACCACTCACTGAGATCATTATAGTCATTTGTGTTGGATTTTTTTTTTCTATTCCAGATTTGCAATAGCAGGGTAAAACAAATAGAAGCTTATGAAAACGGCCAGACATAACAAGAGGCATTATAAATAAGTGCAAGATTGGGACATTACAGCTGTCAAATGGTAATGTCCTAAGTTCAAATCAGGGAGGATAAAAGCTTCTAGTTGAGATTTTCAGCATGAATACACACAAAATGAGTCTCCCATTCCTTCAAGTAATACTTAACATTAAAGCATGTTCCTAATTTGTAAATAACTTACTTTTGTTGAAATACTAATACTAATCAGTGCTTGATAATGCACCAAAAAATGACAAATATTCATAAAAAAATGTCATTTTATAGGTGAAAAGAGCTCAACTTGTCTCTTCTTTTAAAATGAAGTACTGAATTTTGTACTAAAAGTTCAGTGATAATGCCTCTATTCAGACAACCCACCTGTCCTTCAATCGGCTAAACCTTGTTAATTTTCTGACAGGGAACTAAAGGTTATATTGCTCTACTCTGAACTGCCAGACTCACCCGGGACTCGTGATTTAGCCTCGTAAAACCAACGCCTCGAACAATTAATTTCTCTGACACTCTTAATCCAAATATTGCATTAAAACACAATCTGTTTTTTTCTGGGAACCACTGAAAGGAGAGTGCTTTGCATGTGGGAAATGCAGTTGAAGAATATCGTAAATATAGTGTACATTTAAAGAGATGTATATTTATTTATTTTCAGGCAGATTGTTTGTTGGTGTGAAAAAGAGTCCAAAAATGGGAATGGTTTCAGAGCCTTATCTGATTCTGTATAGGTATTGTGTGAACTACTCCTGTCATATGCTTTGGTACCTGGACACGAAAGCCCACCAACACCCTCATCATGCCCGATACAGCCTGTTTCTGACTTGGTTGTATTTTTTGGAATCATACAAATGGTGGAATTGGATCCAAAACAGGAGTAAGCTCGAAGTTAAATGTGAAATGTCAAAAACTGCAGCAATTTCAGTCCCCATAGAGTCCAAACATGCTTACAGTGAGGTACAATAAATGGTTTTGGTCTCCATGGTTTCGTAAACACTGTATGTAGCTGAATGTTTACATCTAGCCAATTTAGATGATCGAGACTACAATATTTGTGAGTAATTAAAGGTCCAGTTGATGATGTTGGCAAACTGGCTAGTAGCCAACCGTTTGTGATGGACCGATATAAATGATGAAAAAGGTGACCTGCCAGTAAAAACAGCTTACAACCTCACAGTTATCAACCTATTATGTCAGCTTTTTTCTTAACTGTACCAGATGTGGAGTGAATCCGAAATGCAGTCTCCTCAGTCATCCTGTGGTTAGATAAGCTACTGTTGCTCTATGACTGTTTCAACTTTGTGAATAGGTCATCTGTCCAAACGTACTGCGAACCATCAGCTACTAGGTACTTTGCCAACATCATTGACTGGACCTTTAAGGGCGTAGGTGCTTTGATTGACTCGTATTAAACCCATCTCAAATCGACCTACACTCCACATCTAAGTCCATTTTGGATGAGAGGCAACAATATGGCTAGAATTTGGTGATGCCCAGAGGTTCCTTGTCGAAGCTTCCATGTCACTCAGTTTTCATTCCCAGGAACTCTAATAATAGCCCATTTTTCACCAAAATTACCAGGAACTTTTATTACCAGTGACCTCACAGAACAATACAGACATTTTAAAAGACATTATGACCAAAATATTCACAATTACAATTAATGTGCTGCATTTGTATGTTTTCGTGATGAATGTCCAGGACAGAGACACTGAATAAATAAAATATATTTTGCAAGTCAAGATGATATGTGGGAATTTACCTAAGAGCCATAAACTGACCTCAGCTGCACTATGGTTAGACTCATCTACTAAAGTTGGGTTAGTGTTTACAGTGTGAGTGGGATGATTTATGTGGCTTGACGAATCCCGTCCATATGTGATTTGCTGGAGGACGCGGTCCAGTCGAGACTTGTAATCCTGCTTTAGTTTTTTTGTGGATTTGTTTTAGTGTGTGTGCTCCGTTAAGTTCTGCTAGCATGTTGGCTATTATCTTGCTTGGTCATTTCGGGTTGCGACTTGAAGTCCCCCTGAATTTCTTCTTCGGCAAAGATACTTAAAAGAGCCTGGATATCATTGTCTGTCCACTTCTCATAGCTTATCTTCATTTTTTGTCCATTTTCCATATGTTAAACAAAGTGTAGCTTTTAGAAATGAAATACGTTTGCAGCAACATACTGTCTTCCGTGAACGAAAGAGCGAATCACTGTGTGTTCCACCAGTCTGGATCACCACCAATATTTACTGACTTCTTCCTTATTCCATTTCTGACATTTCCTGAAAATTTGATAAAAATCCGACCAGAATTTTTTGAGTTATGTTGCTAACAGGCAAATACACAGACAGACAAACAGACAAACCAACACTGGTGAAAACATAACGTCTGTGGCTTTTCTTGGTGGAGATAACAAAAATCAAACCACCCTTTCAGTGTTTAACAAGATGTCCATAGGTATCTTGAGATTTTCTGTTATTCATTCCTGACCCTAGTCCTATTGCACACAATCACATCTGGACTTGGATGCCCCCCC
>JAQQAE010009469.1:0-14590 GCA_029823295.1 Pseudamia nigra
CAATTTCATTTTGATCTATCAAATAACTGATGGACGCAGTAATATTTCAGCAGTGAAATGAGGTTTATTGGATGAACAGATAATGTGCAATAAGCATCAAAACAAAATTAGACCGATGCATAAATTTGGGCACCCTTGTCATTTTGTTGATATGATAACCTGTAACCACATGGCACTGATTTGTTGGAGACTGGTTTAGGAGAAGGCTACACAAAGTGATCACAGAGATTTCAGCTGTCAGTTTATACTGTGAGGAACATAGTGAGGAAATGGGAGGTTACAGTCACAGTTCTTGTTAAGACCAGAAGTTCCAGGCTAAGAAAAATATCAGAGAGGCAAAGGCGGATGGTGAGAACAGTCAAAGATGACCCACAAACCACCTCCAAAGACCTACATCATCTTGCTGCAGATGGTGTCACTGTGCATCGTTCAACAATTCAGCACACTCTGCATGATGAAAAGCTATATGGGAGAGTGCGGAAGAAGCCTTTTCTGCACATGGCACAAACAGGATTGCTTGAGGTATGCAAAAGCACATTTGGACAAGACAGCTTCATTTTGGAATAGGGTGCTGTGGACTGATGAAATAAAATTTGAACACATGCTACCCACAGTAAAATTTGGTGGAGGTTCCATCATGCTGTGGGGCTGTATGGTCAGTTATTAAAGTTGAGGGTGACATAGATTCAAATCAATATCAGCAGATTCTTGAGAATAATGTTCAAGAACCAGTCACAAAGTTTTCAACAAGACAACGACCCAAAACAGCTCAAAATCCACTTGGGCATTCATGCAGAGGAAGAAGTATGTTCTGGAATGGCCATCCCAGTCGCCACATCTGAATATCATTGAAAATCTGTAAGATGATTTGAAGCGGGCTGTCCATGCCTGACTACCATCAAACCTAACTGAACTGGAGATGTTTTGTAAGGAGGAATGGTTCAAAATACCTTCATCCTGAATCCAGACACTCAGAGGTTATAGGAAGCACCTCTAGGCTGGTATTTTTGCAAAAGGAGGCTCTACTAAATATTGATGTGATTTTTCTGTTGGGGTGCCCAAATGTGTGCGCCTGTCTAATTTTGTTTTGATGCATATTGCACATTTTCTGTTCATCCAATAAACCTCATTTCACTACTGAAACATTATTGTGTCCATCAGTTATTTGGTACATCATAATTAACTGGTTGTAATATGTGATCTTTTAAAGGTTCCACACTGTTAAAATTCATCTTTATTGGGTTATGAGGTTTAATGAGCTGTGAAAATATGAACTTGCTCAGTGCTGTCAGTCCTGAGAAATCTACACAAGATGGACAACAAGGAAAACAAGTCATTTTGGATTTATGTGATTAGTGACATCACATATCAAGCTAAAATGCATTAGTCCCACCTCTAAGAACCCCCAAGAATTCTACATTTTTAAAACATTGCGTTAAAATATTACATATTCCGCTGTTTTACAATACAGGGAACAACATTTATTTCTTCAAGACAGGAATAACTTTAAATATATTGCAAGTGTAGTACACCAAGTACACCAAATTTATTAAAGGCTCCATACTGTAAAAATGCATCTATATTGGATTTTGATGTTTATGTAAGCTGTTGGATGTAAAATAAAGCCTGTGAAAATATTAACTTGTTACGTACTGCCAGTGCCTGAGAAATTCACAGGAGATGGACAACAGGTATAGCAAGCCATTTGAATCCCCAAAACTTTTTACATCGCAAATGAATTGTCTTGAAATGAAAAAGCATAGTCCCACACCCATGAGCCATTAGAGTCCTAAATTTTAAACTTTCGATTCCAAATTTGAAATCTCACAACTTACAACTCAAGCTAAAATTTGCCTCGCTTCCATGAGCTAGCTGTCAATATATATTTTTTGAAAATTATGCATGAAAAGTGTATTTTTCTCTCTTCAGTCGTTTTGTGTCTGAATCCGATCCCAGTGCACATTTGAAATGACCTGCTGTTCACCCAATCAGTTTTCCACTGAAAAGTGGGTGGGTCCAAAACCTCTAAGGTAAAACAGAGAGTATGTGCAGTTATATAGAGGCCGTCAATAAAACAAAGAAAAATCAAATCAAAAATTCTGTAAAAGCTGTCAATAGATACATATAACCGGAACAAATATAAATATAAGTGTTAAGATATGAGACCTTTAAAATGTAGAACTCTATTGCTGATGGGGATGAAGCAAAAGAATTTTGTTATGACTTATGACTTTACAAATCAAAGAGTACAAAATAGCTTGTTTTTCCTGTTGTACATCGAGATGTGTAAATTACTTAAGACTAGTAAAAAGAAAATGAAAAAAAAAATCACTGTAGTTTTATCTACAGTTTTTAATTCCAAAAAAGTTGGGATGCTGTGTAAAATCTAAGTAAAAACAGAATGTAATGATTTGCAAATCTCATAAACCAGAAATATTTTATTCCCAATAGAACACAAACAACATGTCAGATGTTGAAACTGAGACAATTTAACATTTCATGGAAAATATTAAATCATTTTGAAGTACGGTAGATGGCAGCGACACATCTCAAAAAAGTTGGAACAGGGTCAGCAAAAGGCTGGAAAAGCACTGTAATTGGCATAAATCAAAAACATCTGAAGGAGCATTTGACAACTAATTAAGTTAACTGAAAATGGATGGATGGACAACAGGTCAGTACTATGACTGGGTATAAAAGGAGCAGAGACAGAGCCTTTCCGATGTAAAGATGGGCAGAGGTTCACCAATCCACACCTACAATTTGTAGAAAAATTTCAGAATAATGTTCCTCCATGTAAAATTGCAAAGACAAAGATCTTACTATTTTATGTTTTTATGTGAAAAATATGCAAGTACATGTAAAGGACTAAATGTACTTGAGGACTACCCACCTCTGGTTACCACTCTGTTGTTTCTTAACCTAATCAATTTTAAGATATTCAACCATGTGCACTTTAAGCATTTCACTACTTTTCCAGTCACTTTCCCCACTGGCTCAGCATTTTTAAACAGTGTTCCAGGCATCATATTCAAAGTAGGTATATCATTTTCAAAAACCACACCCAACATATAATATGCTCTCTTTGTGCTATTTTCAAGTACATATGGCCTTTTTGTTTTTTGCACATCATCCTATTGTTACATTTTATGCTGCGGATCAACTTTTTCGGAAACAGTTGCACTTAGTAAGCCTTCCAACACTTGATAGGAAAAAGAAGCTGCTCACTGTAATTTATTTGCTTAATCTACATGCATTAGTGTCTTTACATCTATTAATTTAACCACAAAGAAAGAGTTGACTTATTCACTTCAGTGTGTTGCTGTTGCCACTGAAACACTGTGTACTCCTGATCATGGAAATTGTACATGACAGACACAGTATGCAGTATCTGTGCCTCATTTCTTTGTGGTCTCAGCTAATAAAAAACATCATCTTTTCTATTCTTATACCTCCTGTGAGTAACTGTTTCCATGCGCTGGTGGTTAAATGCCCCCATATTCCCAGTTCATCCAAAACACTGTCATATTTTAATCTGATCTCAATCAAATCGTTGTTTTCCACACCTGAGGAGAGCTACACGCCTATAACAAAGAGTAAGACAAGGTGGAGCTTCCTGAACACACAAACAACCTGAGACATGTCATTGTGAGAGCTGAGTGCCATAATCTCCTGTTGACAGATAGTGTGTTATCAGATGGTGTGGAGCCCTGCAGAGGTGGTGGTTTTAGTCTGGAGGGCTGATATCATCACCTCCTGAGCTGGCAAAGCAGCTTCAAGGAACCACTGGAAGGCCTGGTATCTATGCACAATCTGGATCCATGTTAACACTGACAAATTAGTCAGTTCATGCGACTAAGAGCTTTACTACAGCTGGTCAGTCGAGTGAGCGGAAGACAGTGACAGCACTTCAAATACGAATGGCTAACCTCCAGTCCTGTTTCCAAAAATGTTCAGCCACTGTGTAAAATGGAAAGAAAAAAAACCATAATTGGATAAGTTACAAAACCCAATTGACTAATTAATTGAGCAAATGTTAGAGATGAGAATTTTCATTGTTTTGAATGCATTTGAACACATATCAAGTTGAGCCAGGGCTCAGCCAGTATGTCTGATGGATGGGTGTATTGCTGTGCTTGGCATGGTTATTTGTGAAGGCTGTGTTAATGCTGAACTACGTATACAGGTTCTGGAGCAACATATGCTGCTAAGTATATGACTTTTTCAGGAAAGGTGAGGTGAGAAATGAATCACCACACTCAAAAACAGGATTAAAGATTTGTGTTTCTTTATTCAAGCTGTGCACAGGAAAAACTCGCATACAGCACAGGGTCATGCAACAGGGGAGCATGGTGCAGACTACATCACATTACTTAGAGACAAAGACACAAAGACACAGTTCATCTGTCTCAGCACAGCCACAAAGTGATAAACATGACCGCGGCTGAACTTATTTGAAATATGTTGCTAGCATCAAATTCAAAATGAGCATATCATTTTCAATAGGTTCAATAATTGATATGGTATTTTTTTGGTCTTTTCTATAATAAACAAGATTCTGATTTTTATTGTATTGTCTTTGTGCTAAGATGCTTTGAAAGAATGTTTTCCCATTCTTTCAGCTTGAAAACTGATGTCACACATTTTTTTTTGATTTTGCTTCTTATTTAGTTTGTTTCCTACTTTAGCTTGTCTTTTTTGTTTTTGCAGGTTTTTGATTGTTTCGCTCATTTCGATGAATATTTTTTCTGAATTTTTCTATTTTATTCCTTTTTTAAATCATGTTTCATCTTATTTTTTCTACATTTTCTTTATTATTTTGTTTATTTCTTGTCATTTAGTTCTATTGATATTGTTTCACCTGAGTGCAAAGAGCCCCACCCTATTCTTCTTTGTATTCTTCACTCTCCAATTCATTGATTAATATTCTGCGGGCTGGATAGGAAGTTTTGATAAGCCGATTGTGGCCTACAGACCACCAGTTGATGATCACTTTTTTTTAAAAATTAATTGATTCATTTTTTGATGCACTTCTGGCCAACAATTCCTTTTCAGCAGTGGTTCTCAACAGGTAGGTGAGGATTTCAAAGTGGGTTATGGACTCATTTCAGTGTTATAAAATAAAATTTTAAAAAATCTTACAAAGGTGCTTAATACATGAAATAAAATAAACACAAAATCATGTAAGTAAAATATAAAACAATTTGTATTTATTTTGTTTACTATTTTATGTAATTTTTTCACATTCTAGATTATCTTGCTCATTATTTTGTTCATTTTGTGAATTATTTACCTAATTTTCTCAGACAGTTTTGTTCACTTTATATTTATTCCAATGCTTTTGTTGAGCCTCTGGATTAATTTTTTATTCAAAAATTTTGCCCAATTTTTGGGGTAATTTTCTCCATTTTTGTTCATCTTGGTAACTTTTTTTTTTATCTGTTTTTTGTTTGCAACCTGGATCATTTTGTTCAATTTGTTGATGTTCTTACTTTTTTCTAAACATGTTCCAGATACTCTCAGATTACATAGACGTTTACTAACTCATGAAACATACATGTGCCTAGTTGGAAGTCAATAAAAGCAGGCCAAAATTTGATGACCAGTAGAAAATGTGGGACACAAGGAGACATCAGCGGTTACTGACCTCTGTGCTGAGGTCTCCAGTGATTATTTCTTCCACCAGGTGGCAGCGTTCTCTAACAAATAAATCCCCTCCTCACCTCAACTCAACCCAATTCTATTCCTCCGTCAGTGTCACTCATGAAAAAATATTACCCCACTGGAAACAGTTTAGAAAGACATTAAACTGCTCATTATTCATTCTTCTTGTTGTGCATAATTCTTCTTATAATATTACAGTGACATAATTGGCCACACATTGCAATTTGCTAAGGGTATTTGTGTTTTATTTTGAAGCTTTGAAATAGAAGCTCTCGCTTCACTTGTAAGCATTGTTTTGAAGACTACAAAGAAATACACAGTCATAAATAACCCTTCCATGTTTTAAATGGGTTACATAAGGTGTTACACAATCAAAAGCATGTAAACAAACATGACTGACATATATACGTCAAACACTTCAAGGTGTTATTTCACTAATTAGTCTATACCCACGGGTGAATAGTTACTATCAAAGAAGTGATAAATGAAAAATATGAAGCAGAATCACTTGTCACCACCACAATTTGCATTGCCTTAAAACTAGTCTTTTGATCTAATCTCATGAAAATCAACTGAGTAACTTGTGATAATTAATTGTGTAATGAAGGTATTATATACGGTACATTATGTTAATGTATTATAGCCTAAAATAATGTATTTAGCTTATTTTTGCTTTTAATATAGTTGACATTTTGCTAATTTTTGTTACTTTGTTGATGTTTTGTGATATGTTTCAATAATTTGGTTAGTATTTTATTGATTACATTGATTATTTTGTTCATTTAAAAATATTTTTTGTATATTATTTTTGCAAATTTTTGTTTCCTTTGTTGATATTTTGTCTATTATTTGGCTCATGTTGTTCATTTTATTAATATTTAATTGAATATTTGCTCCCTTGTTGATTCCATTATTTATTTTGTTCATTCTGCTAATATTTCATTGATCATTTAAGTAATTTTTGCTTATTGTTGTTGATGTGTAAAATTGATTGCTACTCATTAAGGTGGAACAAAATATAACTGAGCAGAGGTACATTGTTTTCTTCACAAATGCAACTGAGTAAGATTAAGAAGTATTCTGGAAAACAACCTCTCTCACAAGTATATTTTTTGGAAAAACAAACTACTCAAGTGCATGTAAAGGAGTAAATGTATTTGAGTACTACCCACCTCTGCCCTTCACTAATGGTTTTTAGGTGTCACTACAATAGATTAGACATTATAAGACTTCATCTGTAATGGTAGGCAACACAAGCTGTACATGCAATTATAAATTATCTTCTGAGTGTTCACGGTTGCACTTTGCCTGGATGTCTAACTCTCTTGTTCCCCAAGTTGTTTTTCTCGTTTGGTGCCCTGTGGCGCTTTAGTGTGGTTCCTACAGAAAGGCATAAATTTGGCTCTTCAAGGCTCTCTGAGAATGAAATATTACTGTCTGCCTTTGCATGCTGGCCCAGAGTCAGAGCTTCAGGCTGGTATTGTGCTGCTTCTCTGTGCATCCACCACTGGGTCACGGGGTTGGCTGCATCACTTATTAATCATAACCAGCATAGTTTTTATTGTTTCTGCGTGAATCTGTGTCTATGTTGACTTTCCTTTTGAGGAAATGCAGGTGCTTTGCTATGCTCGATGGGAGCTTTACACAACTATCACAGAGAGCGTGCTCCAGGGTAAACACACCATGAAGAGCGCATGTCATCACTGATACAAGATAAAGGCATTCTCCTCTGCCGGCACACTCAGACATGAGGCGGTGTGTGGATGTCATATTGCTGTGGTCACGCTTTTCTGGAGGTGATGTCAGGTGGTCGAGGTTCATGAGAGTCGAACAGCATCAGACTGAGTCAATAGGCCAGTGTTAAAAGCAGCTGATTCTCCGCTTTGAAGTCATTCACATGTGGGGTTTGTGTTGCAGAATGACCTCAAAATTTTATCATGTAGAGCAAAACGCTTACTCTACACAGTTTTGTCATCCTCTTTCATAACAATTGCTTTAAGAGGACATCTTATACCCCTTTTGAACATGTTAACACAAGTCCTAAATGTCCCAGAATGTGTTTTAAAGGTCCCATACTGTCCAAAAAATTAAAATAGTTCTTTATTGGATTTTGAAGTTTGCATAAAGTTTAAGGTTTAAAATAATACCTGGGAAAATATGAACTTTCTCAGCTCTGCCCATCCTGAGAAGAAAAGTATTGGAAGCTAGTTCATGGAGGCTGGGCTAAGAGTAGCTTGAAAGTGACTGATTGTAACATGAGATGTTTTCAAAGTTCCATGGTATTACAATACATCTTTATTGAGTTATGAGTATGTGACATAAAATAAAAGCTGTGAAAATATGAACAAACTCAGTCCTGCAAGTCCTAAGTAAACTACACAACAAAATAGCCTCCAAGAACTATTTTGAATTTTTGTAATTTGTGACATCAAATGTCACACCAATCAAAGTCAAGCTTAAAAGCATGTTAAATTTGAATTTTTAAACTAACCAATCACAGGTAATCTAAAATTGGCCCTGCTCCGTCAAGCAAAGCACCAGTGCTACTGACATGGTTTTTAATAAAATTGACCATTGAAGTGCATGAAAAATCATATGTTCTGTCAGCATATGATCCCAGGTCACCTTGAGGTTGCCATGAGGTTCAGCCAATGGGAACATTTTATGATTAAAAGTGGACGTGCAGTAGAGACACAAAGAGGCCATTGCTTAAACAAGGGCAAATCAAATCAGCATACTTTATTTTGTCAACACCCTTACAGAAATCTTAAATAAATTTATAGACAGTGAATGTACACATTTAAGTGTTGAAATATGAGACATTTAACTTTCAGATCCAAATACCTCACTGACTATTCACTGTACTTAGACCTGTTCAAATGGGATGGTATAGTGGCTGTTGATTTAAATGCAAAGTATCTTGTGGTGCACACACTCCTTTCCTGTCAGTGCCATGGATATCATCATGTAGACGCTGTTGACAAATCATGCTGTGTCAGGATGGTTGTGCAGCCGGAGGATTCTTTCTCAGGGCTCATTTTCAAATGACATGCATGTAATATGGCTGCCTGTTTCATTGTTTTTGTGCAGCTAGTACAAGGAAGTGGATGAGGTGGTTATTGCAGCACAACAAAACTCTCCACTTCCACACAGAGACCAGTTTTTGAGTCCTGCTTTATGAATGTTCTGTTTCATCTTAGTGTGTTTTCTGTCTGTGCCTTGACCCTTTTCCTGTCGACCAAATAGGGTTTGCACTTAAACTTCATGAAACTGTAACCTGTGTCTGTAGCATTATTGAATCACATGTATTAACTGCTTGCACAAAAAATGAAATAGGTGTGTATATTGCCTGGTGAAATATCTGTCGTATTTAGTCGATGATCAAAAGCAGAATTTGCTGCACAGTAGCTTCAAACAGAGACAACACGGACAGAACTGCATGTAATTATTGTACAGCTGGAGAAGCGTGACGTCTTGCATTCGTCCATAAATGTGATGTGTAAGCGGCATGACAAACCAGGGGTACGGATTGAGTGACAAGACCAAATCAGGGAAGTGTCTGTGTGTGTGTCATCATTCTCTGTTTTTGTCTTTCCACATTACAACACGACCCTGGAGTTTCCAGACTAAAACAGGATTGGCAGCATTTCCAAAAGCCAACATTTTTGAGGAGGTTTGAATGTTAGCGTACTGTGGATGCATAATATACATGAAGAAAATTCCAGCTGGTTCATTTTAGGTCCTAGTATAGCTTGGTAATATGTATATTTTGAATTCCAATATCTATTTTATATGTGCCATTGAACTGGTGAATGTCTTGAGACCCAGTCATGACCTTTTACCATTTTATATTTGTGTATTTGTAACATCTCTAAATTACACTGCACCCTTACGTTTGCTACTTGCTCTATTATCATTGTGTCACCAGTGGGAGGTTATGTAAGTGCTTGTGGTTTTGATTCTGCTGGCAAGAAACTTGCTTTAACAGGAGTCAACAGGGATGACCTGATAAGTGAGTGGATAAGCGCATACCGCATGGGTACATATGCCCAGGGCTCTGAGGTGTTGGTTTGATTCCCTGTTGGCTGCACGTTTTGTTGTCACTTTACTCGCTTTTCCCACATTGCAAATAAAAAGCACAAAATAATATGAAAGCAGTCCTTCAGGTCTCGTGTGACATTGCTTGTTCTCACACTAATGTGCTGTTAAATGACTCTAAACAGTATCATCCTTGGTTCCTATTATATGCACTACCAGTCAAGTTTGGACACATCTTCTCCTTTGTTGTTTTTATTAATTTTTATTATATTCAAATTTGTAGATTAATACTGAAGACATCCAGACTATGAAAGAATAAGTATAGAATTTGGTAATAAACAAAGAAGTGTTAAACAACCTAGAACATGTTTTATATTTGAGATTGTCCATGAGATACTCACCCATAATGGGTTTCAGTTCACAGGTAATTTGTGCCATTTCTTGCTTTCTTCACACGCTTTAGACCATTAGTTGTCTAGTGTGGAGGAAGGATAGGTCATACCTCTATCTACTACAACTACTGTACAAATCCATATTATGGCAAGAAACACAACTAATTTATAGCACCTCAGATAGAGTCTGGTGTTGGCAACTGTTTCTTGCCATAATACAGATTTGTACTGCTAGCTTACTAACTTGGTAAGAATTCACCAGGCATTGCCTAGCAAGGTCATATTATGATGTTGTTCGAGTAAGCACTGCCACACAACTGCAGTTGAGTGTCTGTCAGGAAAAGCTATGATCTATTAAATAAATAGAAGTTACGAAATTTAAACTCAGTCTGATTCCACTGGTGAGTCGAGTTACCATAGTGACATGTCAATCAAAGCCCAGCACAGCTGTGATTTGTCAGATTATTTGCCGTAACATTTTAACAACTGAGCAAAAAGTTGAAGATGGACCACCAGGTCACTTATTAGACAGTCCAAACAAAAAATGCATAAGACTTGACTCAAAACTAAAATGTATGTACTTAGTACTTTGAGAGAGAAGTCCAGTGTAACTCTATGGGAGTCAGGGCTTTTTGGAGTGCAGTGAATGGTGTCCCAGCTGCCAGCAACGGTATTACAGCTTTACGTTCAATGTTCATTGGCCACTACTCTGTACTTACCCCTGCTCTGCACGAGACAACCGATGGTCTAAGCACGTGAAAAAAGCAAGTAATGGCACACATTAACTCACCTGCGTACTGAAAACCATTCACCTTGTGAATCTAAAACATCAAAATTGAAAGTAGCTACTCTAGCCAATCTAAAATATAAAACATGTTCTGGGTTGTTTAACACTTTTTGGTTTATTATGTAATTCAATTGCAACTAAAAACCACTGAAAGAGAAGGTGTGTCCAAACTTTTGACAAGCAGAGTAAATAGGTCTTTCATTATACATATCGGATCCCTCTATTTCATATGATTGTTTGTTGTTTTTTCCCAGTCTCACTACAGTGCTCATCTGTTGGCTCTTAGGTCAGAACCCGCTGGTCCCTGGAGTCCTGTAATTGGCCCTGTTAGTGATGTTCTTGTTTGCTGGGCTTTTGTGGCTTCACTGACACTCTCAGCCTATGGCTAAATTCTCATACGGTCAGATGTGCTTACTTTGTTGAGGAGCCAATCACCAATTCATTTCCAAAGCCTCAGAGGTTCAAAAGCCAAGTGCATAATTGCTCCTTAAATCATTCTGCAAATTTTGTGGTATCTGAGCTGCAAACAGTCGGCCTGGAGTCATTTATTCACAAGGACCGGCCGCGCATGGTATATATTTACAGTCACAAAAAATATTACCACGTCTTGGGGGAAATTAGGTTTGAATCGGAGAAGATACATTCAATTATGGGCTTGTGGTTCGCATACATTTTACATTAAGCTAAGTACAATTTATCCCATTTGTCCAACCTTTATGGCTATCATTGTGTTTTTGTGGTCATGATGGTGGGACAGGCCACACAGCTTGAACATCCCCGTCGAGTATCTGAGAGGTTTACCCCATAGTTTGGGAATTTTTTTCCTCAATCCCTCTTTGTAAACTCTAGTCAGATGCTGCAAGACTGTTATGTGTGTAGCAGACAGCATGGTGGCAGGCAGAGGTGGTAGTACATTTACTGTTACATGTACTTGAGTAGTGTTTTTTTTCTTTTTTAATCTACTTTTGAGAGGAGCTGTTGTGTGGAATGCTTTTTACGCTTGCTCATTCACATTTGTGATGAAAAAATGTACTTCTACCCAGTTACATTTGGCTACACCTTGATGAATGAACAAAAAATTGAAAATAGAGATAAAAAACAAGCTCAAAATTGACAAAATAATCTAGTAAATCAATGAAAAAGAGCAAACTGGGAAACAGAACGAGTAAAATGAACAAAATAAACATTGAAACAAATAAAAAATGAACAAAATAAGCAACAAAATGAGCAACACAAACAATATGATTAAGTAAATAAAAAATGAGCAAAATAATCAATAAATTTGCACAAAAACAACATCAGTGACAAAATAAGGAAAAATGAGGAAATTTATCAAGTAAATTAACAATATAACCAACAGAATTGAAAAGAATGAACAAAATCACAAAACTAAACTAAATAAACAGAAAAATTTGCAAAAATTAATGAAATAAAGCAGTAAATAAACAAAAATGAATAAAATTAGCAGCAAAATTACAAAAAATGGTCAAAACAATCAAGTAACTTAACAAAAACCAACAAAATACACCACAAAATAAACAGACATGGAAAGCAAAATTGAAAAAAAATGAGTTAAACAAGCAGCAAAATGAGCAAAAATTGTTTAAAAAAACCATGCAAGTTTACAAAAACCAACAAAATAAGCAACAAATCTCGCCATAAGCAAATCTTGAGCATGTCATGACGTTTTTTTTCTCTCTGACAGTAAAGTGTGTAACATCATCTAATTTTTACATTTACCTGGTTCTAACACAATTAATGTGACCTTTACATTACAATTACCTGAATCTGAGACTGGAACAAATTCTACATTATGAAGTTATTTGCTACTTGAGGAGTTTTTAATGAGATACTTTTTACTCTTAGTCGAGTGCTTCTCCTTAGGAGTACCCCTACTTCTGCTTGAGTTGTAAGAATGATACTTTTACTGGAGTACTGTATTTGTGTACTCTGCCACCACTGGTTGCAGGAGTGTCAGTTAAAAAAACAGACAAGATAAGCAGGACTCATCTCTCTTAGCCTCTTCACCTTAACAACAGCTCCTCTCCACACACACTTTGATGCCAAGGAGTTTTTACGAGTTTTGTTCAATGCACACTGTCCTGCTCCATGCTCTCGGTCTGTCTCTGTCTCTTATTTCTGTCTTTTTCTCTTTCTCCTGTCTCTGACTCTGTCTCTTCACTCCTCCTTCTCTCCCTGCTGTATTTGCAGGCAGCTTTAGTGCCAGACACCCTGAGGCAGCGGTAGCGCCAGCGAGTCTTCCCACCTCTGTTTTTGTGGTGGGAGATGACATGTCGAAGCTTTGAAGGGCAGAAGAAGGGAGGGAGAGAGGGAGGAACGGGAAGGGAGGGAGGGAGGGCGCACATCACTCGGCGCAGAGCTAAAGCGAGGGACCCAGAGAGAATGTCATGTGGCCTGCAGTCCTCCCAGATACTCTCTTTCTCCTTTTTCGCTCTCTCTCTTTCTCTGGCTGTCTATGTGGGCAGGCAGGAATGGCGACAGGAAGCAACCCCCTCCCTTGCTCCCCCCTTCATCCTCCTACTACCCTCCTTCTTCGGCACTTCACTCACTCTTCATGAAGCGTCCCCCCTTTTCCTCTTCCCCTCCATCACCCATCATCCCACCTTCCAACGCTTCACTCACAATCAAACTTCTTCTCATTTTGGGCCCAGTTTCTGAATTTCCTTACCTACCACCCCACCATCTTCTCCCCCCCCCCACCTCCCTCACCCACGGGCGTGTCTGCTCATCGTAACTCACTTGGTGTTGAAGTGTTATGAGGTGTGTTGAGGTGTAAACCGTGAGTCGCAGACAAAACATTTGATTTCATTGCTCCTTAGGCATTACTCATGTCACAGGGAAAAACAGCAGTATTTTTCCAAGTCTACAACAAGTATGGGAGTATTTAGAGTGATTGTTGGGGAGTAGTAGAAGACTTTTAAACAGGTGGTAATAAGAAATAACTTTTTCTATGTCCGCATTTTTTAACACACAACTGAAAAGGGTACTCACCAATTTCTAATATTTCCTATTATTATGCATGCAACATGTTTGACTCCAACTGTCAAAAACTGCAGTTCCTTAAATGTCCACTTGAGGCTCCAAAAGGAAAACTCAAAATTCCCACAGATCATGTTTACAGCCTGGTACAAATACTGGTTTAGCCTTGGTGGCCGGATGTCCTCTTCATACAACTGATTATATTATAATTTTTTTATATAAGTTAACTGTTTAACTTGTATAACAAGTGAATTATATGTTTATTTAGTCATTTATTAAAACTGTGCATAGTTAAATGAGCGGCAGCTTTGAATAACAAGAATGCCACTGGATTACATCGTGAAGTTTCAGTGCTTCGCCCTTACAACACACTGCCTGGTAATGTAACTTACTGTATATAAGTTTATGTTACAATCTTGTTTCCAAAAAAGTTGAGCCACTGTGTAAAATGTGAATTAAAAACAGATTGGGAAAATTTCAGAAAACACTAACCCTCCATATTTACTTAAAAATAGCACAATGGGAGTGTATCAAATGCTGACAATGGCATGTTAATTTTGAATTTGATGCCAGCAACCAATGTGTCAGCGTCACCCATTCCACTCAGTTCTATCATCTCTACTTCAATTCAGTTCAATTCAATCTTTATTTGTATAGCGCCAATCATAATCGCCGATTATCTCTAGGCGCTTCACAATTTGAGGCCGAA
>JAQQAE010009470.1:0-14588 GCA_029823295.1 Pseudamia nigra
GTGAGCCACAATCTCTGGCCAAAATCTCATGCAAATCCCAGTGGCAATGAAAAAAAACCATTGACACTTTATGGGGATAATTTTTGTCCATTTTGATGCTTGTCTTGCTCATTTTTAATCCGAATTCAATAATTTTAATATTTTTTTGTTCTTCACTATTTTGTGCATTATTTGTTGAGTTTGTCAATTCTTTTTTTTTTTTGGCTAAATGTCAAGAAAGTCAACAATTCTAAAAATGAGATCTGTTCCTTTTTCCAATCAGCAGAATCAGAATGCGTTGATTGTCATTGTCAAATGTTTCCATAAACAACGAAATTGCATTTTCTCCCACCGAGGGGAAGGGGAAGACGTAAAAATGTATATCTAGACTGATTTCCAGTAAAAAGACTTTACTGTACTTCCTAGTTCTGGTCTTAATTCTGGCCTGAGGTGACACCGCCTTCCCTTCCTCATTTGCGTCTTGATCTGTACATGTTTGGGAACCGGTGGCTGAGCTCGTTTCACATGAGTCTGCAGCGTTAACATGTTAAATCATGCATTAACACGGTGCTCGGAGTGCCGTCTCCACCGGGGCACAGTGGCACTCCTTCTCAAAGCTTACAGGGAGGAGAGGGGGTGGGGCTCACACTGGGTCTGGATCTGGTTCATTATGTGGCCTAAACCTGACCCCTGTCTCTGGTTGACCCCAGAACAGTCTGAGGCTCGACTCCGGGGTCAAAAGACTGCTTGTGTCTGCTTAAAAACAGAATACAGCTGGGCGATAGGGCAGTAATCATTGTCACATGTACATTTTATTTGCATTGTATCATTTAAAGATGGCTTACTCTGATATACTGCCTTTTTTTTTCTTTTGTTACATTTTAATTTGAGTCTCTGTGCATCTTTTACATCATTTATGGCTTTTTTGTCTTTGACATTTTTATCTTTTCATGTCTTTTGTGTTGTTTTAGTGTGTTCATTTCTGTGCATTAAGTGCATCTTTTTATGGGTTTTTTTTTGGCTTCACAACATCTTTTGGGTCTTTTCTGTCATTTTTGCATTTTTGCACCACTTTGTTTTTTGCTTCCATTTTATTTTTTCTGCCTTTTGTGATGTCTTTTTGCATCTTTTTGTGTCTTCCGCCTTGCATCTTTTATGTCATCCTTTAGCTTCTTTTGTCTCATTTTTGTGTTCTACTTTGTTTTTGTCTTTTTGAATCTTTCATGTTTTTATCTTGTGGTATCCTTTTAAGTCGACTTTTGTGTCTATTTATTTTAGTCTATTTTAGTCTATTATGTTATTTCCCATGTTTTTTGTGTTTTAAGTTGTCTTCATTTTTTTTGCAACTTTTATGTTTGTCGTGGCGGTATGTTTTTTTGCCTCTTACATTTTCTTTTTGCACCTTCACAGTGTCTTTTATGTTAATTTTGTCTTCTACATAATTTTTGGCATTTTGTGTTTGTCATTTTTGCACATTTTACATTTTCTTTCTGTGCCTTTACAGTGTCTTACCTTATTTTTGCACGCCTTTTACGTTTTCCTGTTTGTCTTTTGTCATTTTCTGTTTTTTGTGTATTTTGTTTGTCTTAAGCAGCCATTGCTGCTATTTTATCTTTTTGCATCTTTTGTATTTTCCCTTTGTCCCTTTACAATGTCCTTTTGCTTCTTTGAAATGATCTATTTGCATTTTTTGTGTCATTTTTGTCGTTTAGTGTCTTAGTCATTTTCTACATTTTCTACATTTTATGCATCTTTTTGTCATACATCCTATAGGGTCTTCATTTGTTGCACCGTTTACATCTTTTTTTGTGCCTTTATAATTTTTTGTCTGGAGATTTTGTCGTCCTCCAGCTTAAGACTAAAAATCAACGTTTAAATTTGAATACTATAATGATTTAACATTTATCATGATAATTATTGATATAGACATTGCTTTTGTGATAGTATTTCTGCAGTATCGTCCAGCTGTACAACAAATAAAGGAAGGTTATTGAAGTCAGATTTGGGATTATCTAATGCTCCTCACACCTGAAGTCCTGCATCTCTTCATCTGCTCTCCTCAGGCGTTTCTGTATGTGTCGTACTTCCTGTATATATTGGCGCGTTGTTTATTTTAGTCATGGAAAAAGCCTCCTGGGTGCTGAAATGTGCGGCTCGGTGGAGGGACGAGTCGGGGTGTCACTTCCTGCTGTCAGGAGGGAACAGGAACACAGTTTATTGGTTTTTCACTCGGTTCTACTAACCGTGATCATCACAGCCATAATAATGGAGTCTCACCCTTTGCAGCGCATCTGGGCCATTCTGCAGAACTGGAGCAAACTGCTGTCCCAAAAACTCATTTGAAAAGCATTTAAAGGTCTGCAAGTCATAGAGGTTTACAACAATGCATCTGTTGTTTATTAAAACACAGCTAAATATGTGAATATAAAGGGGTACTTTCTATTGGGAATGTTTGCCTTGTGCACTTGCATTCTAAATTCCTTATCTTAAGAATGATACTGACATAATTTACAGTTCCTTTCTGATCTTAATTAAAGTGACATTTACTCATGTACAAATTCATAAGAGAAATAGGAATACATAGCAGTAAAAATAAAATGTAGAAAGAGAATTGACTGTGTCAGCCCAGGATGTCAGATTCAGTGCATTCTGAGTGAGAAATGGATTTGTTTTATATTTTTCTTGTAAATGGTAACACTTAGAATCTCTCTTGCATGTTCATGTCACTCCTGAAACAGTGAAAGTTTTGAGTACATGACCTGAACTGCTTTTAGCCACAGCCCTACATTTTTGTTCAGGAACTATGTCTCTCTCTAATGGCTCTGCTGAGTGGAAAGTATTTTGAAATGTCTAAAAATCAGTGGAGCATTAAAGGACATTCAGTAGGCAAGGACCAAGGCTGTGAAGTGAGGCCAATTCAGAAATACCTCAGTTGTAATACCAGCGGCAGCCACCAGGGCAACCTCTGTCTTCTTCTGTATGGATCCAAAAATCCATTGGTCACACACAGTTACACTGGACTTCAGTTACATTGGAGATTTTAAGGCATTTAGGAGTGACACAACACCTTTGACGTCTGCCTTAAGACGCTGCACGTTTTATCAGTCAGTGGTTGCAACGTGCACTCGTATGCTGCAGTCTGGGGGGGGGGGGCAGCATCTAACAGATATAAAACACCCGGACAGACTGGTTGGAAAGGCTGGATCAGTGGATAGAGGGAGGTGGGACACTGGGGCAGTGGACAACTAACATCACTATGCTGCAGAACTGAACGCTATAAGAGATCCTTCATCCCCACCGCCATCAGACTGAAGACATCTTGCTGTTTTGATCCTATGAGCAGGTCAAATGAATTTCCTAAAAGGGATAAATTAACATCGAGCAATTCAGTTTATTTCAATTTTAATAGAATTGTTTGTCTATTATTCTGGGTTTTGATTGACAAGTTTGTATGAAGTTCAGTCTCCTGCAGAGCCAGACCTTCTGAAGGTTTTATTTATTGAATAATATCATCGACTGTATTCTATGGATGGGGATCACCAGAGACCCGAGATACAATATTATCACGATTCTGTGATATGTTAAGTATTGCAATATCATCATATATTAAGAATTACAATACCGTACTTTACAACGAGGTGCTGCAATGTGGAGTTGCTTTGCACCCTCTAGTGAACTGGAAAGTCAACTCGTATCTATGACTTTGCATCACTTATAAAACTTAAAATTTTCCCCATCCCTGCTGTATATATCAGTTATTGTTTGCTGAACTGCTGCTTCAAGGTCAGTGTCACCAAGATGAGGGTTTGGAGTCAAACACAGGACATGACCATATTTGGACAAATGAAGGTGGAGCAGCAGGTGCGCAGTGTGTCAGGGTCCTTATGAGTTGGCTAAAGCTAAATTGGTAAACTGACTTGGTAAAACATCATCAGGCATTTTCTGTATTGTGGAGTTGTCGGTGCAAGCACTGAACCACGACTACAATCAAGCATCTGTCAGGAAACAACCTGTTCTGGCAACAACTAGAAGTCGCAACGGTCTGACTCGATCATACTGCACAGGTGAGAGGAGCTGTCATACAGACCTGTCAATCAAAGCCTAGCCAGGCAGACATTTGTTAGACTGTTGGCTGCAATATCTTAATAATGCAGCAAATATGTAAAAAATATCAGCGGATTTAAAAAAAACCGTTGAGACCACGATGCCTCAGGACTAAAATGTATTCATGTAGTATTTTAAGAGGAAAGACCGATGTAATTTTATGAGAGTCGAGGCTTCATGGAGCTGAATGGACGATGCCTCAGGTTTAAGTTATTTCCACATCGGCCTCACTTCACAGCCCTGGTCCACGTCCACAGGTGTAAGCTGTATAAAACTGTCACAACTGAAACTAGGCTCTACGCAGCCATAAATTATGACTTATCCTATTTATAGCTGGGAAATGCCTTGAATCTCTTTACTTCATCACTTTATTTACTTCACGCCAAATCAAAATCCAGCCTCTCCTTTTCCAGGTCTAAACCAGGGAAAAACGACAGGAGAATCAACCTAGCATATATAAGTTTGATGCCATGAGATTTTTTTTGTTCATATCAGTAAGCCCTGTAAACATCTAAGATTTGCAGATTTTTTTTTTTTCTGGTGATATTTCCGTTGGCGCGACGGCGGTTGGCACCAGGTCAGTAGAAGTATCTGCATCAGTGTGAAATCATGTCGAGTCCTGATCTATTCCGTCTCCTACTCACTCGTAACCAGCTCCACCTACGCACAACAACACGACAGAAATCCCTTCCTGTGGGCTCCAGACTATTTGTAGATTTCCTAGGTAACATGTTCATGCCTTGTCATCTCCCCCACCCCTCTCACCCAACCCCCCCTTTACCACATCCACTTCCAGGACAGGAAATTCTTCAAAGGATTCTTTGCAAAAGTAAGTTCTTTACTGTGTGTGTCTGAGTGTGGTTCTCTTATCATTAGAGCTGGGTGATAAGACCATCGTAGATGTTTTACATTGTGATATTTATTGTTTCTTTGTGATGCTTCATGATATTTTGATTTTGTGTTCTTAAAACCAGCATAAGTGTAAATATTGCCAAATTTGAGGCAAAATAGCTCTTTTCTGTTTTTTTTAATGCAATTTTTGTCTTTTTTTGTCTTTCTTCCTATCTTTTGTTGTATTTCTCTATGAATTTCACGTTGTTTTACCATATTTTTTTGTGACTTGCGTCATTGTTGCCTCACTATTGTTTTCATCCCCTTTTTCTTCATTTTGATTTTTTTTTTTTTACCAGTTTGTTCATCATTTCTTTAGTGTTTGTTGATTTTTGAGGATTATTTTCTGTATCATGTTTATTTTGTTCATTATTGCATTCTCTCTTCTTGCTTCTTTTACATCACTTCTGTCTTTTTATGTCTTTTCTGTCATTTTTATTTGTCGGTTTCATGTGTGGGTTTTGTTTTTGTCTTTTAGGTCAATTTCATGTTTTTGTGTCTTATGTTATTTTGTCATCTTGTTGATTTTACATCAGTTCTATCTTTTTATGTCTTTTACTTCATATTTTCGTCTTTTTTCATTACGTTTCTTTTTTGTTTTGTACATCATTTTGACTTTGTGCATAATTTCTTCTTTTTTCTCGGTTTATCCTTTTACGGCAGTTTTATCTTTCACATCATATTTAATCTTTTTTGCATCCTTTTTCACTTTATCCCTCTTTAATGTCATATTTTTGCATCTTACTTTTTTTCTTTTTTGTGTTCTTTTCCTCTTTGTCTTTTATGCCTTCATTGTTTCCATCATTGTCTTTTTGCATCTCGGGCCAAAAAAAAAAAATCAACCTTCAAAACTTGAATAAAAACAAGAATTAGATCTTTATTGCACTAATTACCGCCATCCACTGATATGACATTTTCATTCTACGACCATTTTGGCCCCCATCACCCAGCTCTAATTATTATTATTATCATTTTTTCCTCGTCTCACATAACATTTCACCCTTTGATCACGTCTGGAAGAAACACACACACACCTATGGGGGGGAGCTGTGTGTCTCCACAGAGACAAAGATGCATGTGTGTGTGAACAGGTGGGGGGGTTTAGCCCAGGGTGGGGCACTTTGAGTGTGTGTTTTTATATTAACAGGTGTGTCTTCTCTCCCTTCAGCCCTTCTACCACCAACCAAGACCTTTGAACAATGAGATATTTATGTGAACGTTTCCTTTTTATGCGCACCCACTGATATTTTATTGTCGTTATTCTAACCCACGGGGGCCACTACTGCATCCCAGCACCACTCCTCATACCTGTTTCTTTTATTAAAACATGGGTACAGCACTCAGAACTCCTCTTTTGTCTCTCACCTGGTGCTTTCTCTTTATTTGCAGGCGTGCTTTGTGTGCGTGTGATGATTGAGTTTTTATGGGAGAAAACGTACAAAGGAAAGTCGTGCTGAGGGGGTCACGGAGAAACACGATATTACCCCTGCTTCTCACTCAGGTTTTGTCCTCGTTGTGTGTGTTCGCAGGCCGGGAAGAAGCCAGTGAAAGCGGTGTTATGGGTGTCTGCAGACGGTCTCCGCGTTGTAGACGACAAAACAAAGGTAAGTCCGCGCAGCCCTCGATTAAAGGCTCGGAAATACTTTAATCAAACTAATGTGGCCGGTGGAGGAAGTAAACATGGCTGTAGTAGCTAGGGAACACGTGTAGTTAATATAATGGTCATGAAGGTGATCTGCGTCTGGTCCATTGACCTCTAAAAGGCCTTCAAATGAAGTATTATGTACTTAGTGAACCTGTAGATACGACGTAAACAAACAGTCACCTTTAATCTTGGGTCGACAGCTGCAGGAAAAGGCCAAGGCTTCTTTAAACATTGGAGGAGACAGCCTTCCTTAGGGATGGCTTAATCCTAAATATTCACCTCTGATATCAACACAGTGCAGGGTTCCCACTTGTCCTGGAAAACCTGGAAAATCATTGACCAATTTTCCAGTCTCGGAAAACATAGAAAATGAGAAAAAAAAATCAAAGGTCTTGGAAAAACTTAAGTTGTCCTGGAAAATTATCATTGCTTATTTTGATGATTTTTTTTGTTACATTTTGGTGTTTATTTTTGTTAACTTACTTGATTATTTTTGCTCTTTTTTTACTATTATTGTTTATTTTTGTTCAACTTTTTTTTTTAATTACTTGATTATTTTGATCATTTTTGCTCATTTTGTTATTTATTTGGTTTGGGTTTTTGTTTCATTGTGTTATTTTGTTCATTTTTGTTAACTTTGTTGATTATGTTGATAATTTTTGAGTGCCTTTTCAGTTCCCGTACTTCTTTTTTCCAAAGAAGCACCTGGAGACAAAACTAGTGACTTTCAGTTGCAGAGCGTTGCTAGTGTTGGTCTGTGAGTGTGAGTGTGAAGTAGGATTTATTAGTGTTTGGTGGAATAACTTGTCTGTCGTACTGTAGCAGCTGAAAACATCCTGGAAAATAATTAAATTAATTAATTAAAAAGAGTGGGGACCTTGACAGTGGGTTAAAAAATTGTCTATTCCAGTGTTCACCGCTCACATGTCAGGAACAGTGTGACTGTGATTGAATGGAGAGGCCTTGGGTCACCAGGCTTAAACAAAAGAAGGATTAGGTCAAGAATGGCAGCGATCCTGAGGGGTATCATTGTGTCCACCAGGATATTTTTGCCACAGTGGAATTTTGAAAGATTTATTTGTACCCAAATGGAAGATTTTGCACAGTCACTCTTTCTCTTACACCTGTGTCTGTGGGAATAGAGCGGAGATAAACAGTCAGAATAAGGTTCAGTGTTAGATTGACACCTGCTGGAAATCCCTCAGTACTGCGTCAGAGTTCACTTCTGACAGGAATCCTGTTGTTGCCTCTGCCAAGGAGGTTTTGTTTTTGTCGTCATTAGTTTGGTTGTTCCCAACATTACTCCAAATGTTCTGAATGGATTTGGATGAAATTTTCAAGATAGGTCGTAAATGGCACCAAGGACCAATCGATTCGATTCTGGGAGTGATCTGGACCATCGTCTGGAGCCAGAAGATTATTAAAGGATTCTTCACCTTTGTGAGATAAAATCAAATTCAACACTTGTCCTTGTAACACCACAAATACCACCTATAAAATGTATCCAAAAAACCAGGATAAAACCATAATAGATTCTGTCAAACTATAAAGTTTGATCCAGATATGGACATTCTGAATATAGTGATCCAGAATGTTTACACGTACAGGGGTTGAGGAAAAATGGCTACTGTAAGATAGCAAATAAACTATAGACATGAAACTGACGCCAAACTATAGTGAAAAGTCTGCTGATTCAGTGACGTGTCCACGGATTTGACGTATCTACAACATTTACCCAGCTAGATCCAGAAGAAAACCATCATTGTGGAAATATTGTTTTTGGTGAATAACTATTGAGATAATAATAAAATAAAATTAAAACTGACAATATATATGACATTATCATTTGTTTTCATTGTCGTATCCCACTGTACGCAGAGAACCGGAGCTGCCTTGGTGGAGGTTTGTACTCTGAGTGTTTTGTACTTGTTTCTGTGAAATAATGTGTTCACACATTATACGAAAATTTTACCTTTGCCTTTGGAAATATTGCTGTAACGAGCAGGAAACCGGAATCAAGAGCTCAGCAGTTATTTTGTGAGAAAACATGAAGTCATGTATCGTAATCTGACACCTTATGTCATTATGAGACACTGTTTTTTTTTTTTTTTTTTTTAAATAATCATATCAGGGTTTTCCTTCCAATAGAAGACATATTGGACATTTTGGCCATCATCGAAGAAAAATAAATGAAAATCAAAGAGGAGAGAATCAAAACAAGTTAAACAAATGTAAAGTTAACAAGTTTTTGTTTGAAGTTTCTCTCCACTCTGTATTTCTTAACTGCTTTTCCAATTTTTTATCAGATAGGATGATGGTAATAGTCCAAATTAATCTGACATTTTAGATTAAATGTTTTATTTCAGGACAAGCTGTAAGTTGTCCACAAACAAATGCCTTCAATGCCAAGGAAACACCCAGCATTTGTTAGGTTTGGTTATATTAATAAATTGGGTTTTGTAACCGAGACCCAATCTTCAAATCACTGTCCCACTTCTGTTACCCTCCTACTCCACTATTTTCCATTTAGTTTTCACAGTGCATCACAAACATTTCTATAGCTATGCCGGAGTAAAGACGAGTTTTCATTGCTAGACCAGTCACCCTAACCCTTCTGTTTCTCCTCCTCCTTCTGTTGGGTATTCCCTTCAGGGGACTCCACATTAAACCGTCTGCTTCCCTCTGACACTGTCTTTTCACACCACCTATGCGTGTCCTCTTTCACCACAACCATATATCTCCTCATTGTGTTTCTTCTTTTCCTCCTGCCCAGCAGCTCCATCTTTTTGCATCCGTCTACCAATATATCCACCATCCCTTCTTAGCACGTGTCCAAGCCATCTCATCTCCAAAACGGCCGACCTGAGCTGTCACTCTGATGTGCTCATTCCTAATTTTGTTCATTCGTGTCACTCCCAAAGAGAATCTCACCGTCTTCAGCTCTGCCGTCTCGGAACCCATACATCACAGCTGGCATGTAAACCTTCCCTTTGACTCTTTTTGTCACCCATCACTCCTGACACTTTCTCCTCCCACTCCACCCTGCCTGTACTCGCTTCCTCGCCTCTTTTCCACTCTGTAGCTCTGACTGGTTTGACAACAAGTACTTAACTCACACTTTCTCCAGCTCGACCCCTCGTAACCTCACTGTTCCACTTTGCTCCCTTTCATTCACACACATCTTCTGTCTTGCTGCGACTGAGTTTCATTCCTCTTCTTTCCTTTTCATATTGGTCGTGTCGGTTTGTTTTCACGTTGTTATTCTGAAAGTGATAACACATTCTGTCATCGTGCAATATCATTAGTAAGTATAATATTTTAGTATTGTATAATATTATAATAATTTATACTTTGACAGTTACCAAAGGTTTAGTGATTTGTGCCTTGTTTTCAAGGCTTTAAATGGGCTTGCCCCCCTGCCCCCCCAATAAATAATTTCCTCCAGAAAGAGTGCAATAACAGGATAAATAGCACAGCTCAACCTAGAGGAGAATGTGATGTACCGAGACGTAAAATAGAATTTGTTCAGAAGGTGTGTCAGTTAGAAGCACACATTCATGGAACAAATTAACAGAGACTGTGACAACTGCCCAACTTTTAAAAAGAAACTCACATTTTGGTGAAAGATAAACGAGTTATGCAGTCATTCATAAAATGTCTCCTTTTACGATGCCCATACTCAAGGACTTCTGGGAAACGCTGCTTCTTAACGTGTCTGTGGAGGTTTTCAGTCATCCAGGTCATAGTATCTAAAGTGTGTGATTTTCTTCTGGCCACACAGTTCGGCTGCTTCTTAACCGTTTCAGTAATAATGTCAGTGGATCTAATAGTCTTATTATGTAAAATGTGCTCATTTTGTTACGTTGTCCTGTCAACTGTCATGTACCTATAAATTTGTCTTATGACCTGTGTTTTTTGTGACCCCTGCCTTAGAATAATGGATGAAATTTAGCTATTGTGCTAATTCCGGCATATTTACATTGATGTACAATGCTGATATGTTGATTAATGTGCACTGTCCTAATTCAATCAAATGCATAAATAAATAAAAATGGTTTGCATAACTTCATCACCAAAAACAGTGTCTGTGCAAAACACAAACATGAGGTAAAACATGATTTATAAGCTTTAGTTATCAAACGTCTGTTCTAATTAGAAACCCCTTACATTTATAACTGTACATTATATGTCTACTATTCTTTTGATTCATATTGATCTTATTGTATCACTTCAAGCACTGGCCTCATTATCCTCTTTGTCATCTAAGAAGTTTACATTGTAGGATGACGGGGTGAGTGTAAATCCATGTAAATGAGCTGCATCGCCTTTTATAGACATAACTATGTTATCTGAGATTTGAACCAAACTGTCGATTGAAAGAATAATTTGTTACAAGAAATTGCTTTAATTCCTGAGGAAATTTAGAAAAGACAGTAAAACAGCCTTTCTCATCACATTCATGGATTCCAATATGAGTGACGTTCTCTTTTAACAGCATCCATCTGTGCTGGATCAGTGTGAGAGTTTGATCCGACCTAACGGTTCAGTCTCATTGAAGCATCATTAAGTCTTTGAGTGACAAACTGTTCACTGCAGACGTCCAGCCACCGTTTGAAGTGCGAGTCACTGAAACTGAACCCTAACCCTCAGTCTCATACATCAGAGTAACAGAGATGTGTATTCACAGGACCTGATCCTGGACCAAACGATAGAGAAGGTGTCGTTCTGCGCTCCGGATCGGAACTTCGAGAGGGCCTTCTCCTACATCTGCAGAGACGGAACCACGCGGCGCTGGATCTGCCACTGCTTCATGGCCGTCAAAGACTCAGTGAGAGCCTGCAGCACTGCTTCAGCACTATTAACAGTATCAGTTAGAGGTGTAAGAAAATATCAATGGGAATGTCGCAATTTTGTTTTCTAACTACAGTAAATTGCTAATTGAAAAGTGTTGATATTCTGTCGCTCCTTATCAGTTTTATTAATCGTTTACATGTAGACATTCATGGCAGTGGTTCATTTTTGTGTTGTATTCAAACGTCTGACCCTTACTTGGCAGCAGCGATGCAACCATTTGACTCCTCCACACTGTATCCCACACCGAGGAATCTCATGTATTAGAAAACACATCTTGGCAATTGGAGCGACAGTCGTTTCCCACAGCACACAAGCTGAAGTGTGGACTGATCTGGACTGAAATAAAGAGGAATAAAGACAGTGGCAAGAGCAATGCCATCTGCAGAGTATATTGCAACAGTTATGTACTGGGATGACATGATGAGCATGAACAGGAGTAGCCTGTTTTGTATGGCTCTGTCCTGGTCCATGTGAGTCTTTTTATTCTGGTTCAGAGTTTTCTCCACCACAATTGACATTGTTATCATACAAAGAAGCGTCTTTAAAACAGGATATGTGGACCAGCTCTTCTTCTTTGGGCTGTTCCCTTTCAGGGTCACGAAAGTAAATCATCTGCTTCCATCTGACCTTCTCTCACACCAACTAGCTGCATGTCCTGTTTCACCACATCCATGAATCTCCTCTTTGGTCTTCAGCTTTGCCTTCTGCCTGGTGCTACAGCTTTAGTATCCCTCTATCAATCTATTCAGTCTCCATTCTAAGCATGTGTCCAACGGGTTTTCCGTAAGGTCTTATAAGTCTTAAAAAAGTAAACGATCTTAAATTCTCAGATTACTCTGATCTAAGTCTTGAATGATTTGAAATCGGTCTTAACTTTCATATGTCCACGTAAAGCTGATCTCATATACTCAATGGAACGCTGCTGCATCTCGTTAGAATATACTGTATAACAACTATGCAAGTCCAACAAGCAGCTTATATTGCAACGCTTCTATCGCAGCTATCAGGTTTTGTGTCGTTGGCAAATGCTTTCTGACAGACGAAGAAGAATGGCTTGAAAAAGAAAAGTTTAGCGCTTGGTTAAAGCCAGTCACACATGGTGACTTTGAAGCCTGCTGCTTCTTATGCAAAAAAAGTATTAAACTAGGAACACTGGCAGACGACAGCAATTAGCCTAGGTCTTAAATTTCATTCATATTGATTTTAAAAAAGGTCTTAAAAAGTCTTGAATTTCATTTGGTCAACCTCAATGTGTCCTCTCTTACTTTGTCTCCAAAACGTCCAACCTGAGCTGTCTCTCTGATGTGCTTGTTCCTAATCCTGTCCATCCTTGTCACTCCTGAAGAGAAATGACATCTTCAGCTCTGCCTCCTGTCGTGTCATCAGTGCCTCTGTCTCTAAAACATATATTGAAGCTGATCTCACTACCTGCTTTGTAATCCTTCCCTTTTGATTCTTGCTGCTTCTCTTTTCACCCTGACCACCTTGTCAACCAGGGGTCGAGATGAATCAAACGTCATGCTCAATGTGTCTTTGTCATGTAAAGAACGGAGTTTACATTGTAGAATGATGGGGCCAGTGTAAATCCACATAAATAACCCACTATTTAACAATCATGTTGTCACAGTGTTTGTGTCTGAATGACCACAGAAAACCTTATCACAGGTGTTTGTCGTCGTTTTCAGGGGGAGCGCCTCAGTCATGCGGTCGGCTGTGCGTTCGCCGCCTGTTTGGAGCGAAAGCAGAAACGGGAAAAGGAGTGCGGGGTCACAGCGACCTTTGACGCCAACCGAACCACGTTCACTCGCGAGGGCTCGTTTCGCGTCACCACAGCAACAGAGGCAGCGGAGCGGGAGGAAGTGATGAGGCAGCTACAGGATGCTAAAAAAGGTTTGTACCCTCAGTCCCGCAGCAGGGAAAGGATTTGCCACTGAGAAAGAACTTTGTTTATATACAATCAGTTAACGTCACTGCTTCATTTATTAGACGCCGTGTCACTTAGATGAACATTTAAAGTGAATATGGCTCAAAACAAAAGTCTGCCACAAGTAAAATTTATCACAACGTTAAATCACAGGTCACGAAGTAATTCTAAACTGCGCACTACCAATCAGAAATTTGGACACACCTTCCTCTTCAGTGTTTTTTCTTCATCTTTATTATTTTTAACATTGCACATGAATACAAACAACATCCAAACAGTGAAAGAACACACAGGCACCTTTTACCCCAAATGAACCGTGGTTCACAAACCAGTGCTGTTCAGGTTTCTTGGAACCTTGGTGCCATCTAGTGAACCAGCCTCATTACACCAGTTTTAAGATGAATTATTGTAATTGTGATTGCATCATCAGCAGTGGTCCTGCGCATTTATTGCAGATGTAAACAGTATTCCCTCGTATGGCTGTAAACATTACCATGATGGCAGATTCAGTTCGAGCAAGGAACCAAGGTTCCAGCCTCGAACCAAGTTGTGGTGTAAACCAAGGGGCAACGACTGGGGCTGTTCAGTGAGGCCAATACGGAAGTAACTTCACGTTGTAATCCCACCGCTTGGCCACTGGGGAATTGATCATCCAGCTCAAATAAGTTTTTTCCCATAGATACAGCAATCAATCAATCAATCAATCAATCAATAGTACTTTATTTGGACTTCTACCTGAAAATACTGAACTAATAATTTTTTTTCATGGGTCATCATGGTCTCAAATGTTTTATTTGGACCCTTTTAATAAGTAATGTGTTGGTCCATCTTTAACTTTATGCTTCATTATTAAGATATTACGGCAAATAATCCGACAAATGACTGCCGTGCTGGGGTTTGATTGACATGTCACTGTAGCAGCAACTCGCTATAGCAAAGTCAGACTGATTCAGATCTTTGTACTGCATCTTCTGTTTATTCAGTATAGTTATACATGACACATCCACAGCTGCAGTTAAGTGTAAGTGTTTACACTAACACTGTGATATGACTTTGTTTGACACTGCGTGGTGAAGTTTTGCCGCATCAGTAAGACTCATGGGAAGCTAATACTACTGAACCACTTCTAATCGTGTCTTGCGGCTCCATCCAGCTGCCTCTGAATTCTGTCTCAGTCACCAGACACAAACG
>JAQQAE010009471.1:0-14587 GCA_029823295.1 Pseudamia nigra
GTATTACTGACAATTTAAAATGTAGACATTACCGGTAACAACCATACCTGCCATCAGCTTAACACCAAACATGTCAGTGCCGTCACCTACCCGGTGAGGCGAGCCACGAGCTCTTGCTTCTGGCGTCAAGCGCACGACTGCCCAGCCAAGTGCTTGAAACGCGTTCCCCGAACAAATGCGACCTGTCCTCCAAAGTGACTCATACACGGTTTTTTTTTCTTCATTATGCATTTTCTGGATCGTGCGACTAACATTCCGGCGCGACATATCAACCGGAAAATACGGTACTTGAAATCGGACCCTACCTCTAACTGCTCACAGCCTATGGTCTGTGGCGAAGCTGTCATGGGAATGTTTCAGGTCATCACTCCTGTTTTCAGATCACTGACTGTGAGTTCAATTTTTTTTACAGTCTCCCTCCACATGCACTAGCAATTCCTGAGTTTGACAGATATCATCCGAAAGCAGGGCAGTGTCTCCACCAAAAACAAAATCTGTAAGCACCCTTGCTGGCTACCTTTGTGATCTCTGAGGGGCAAGCATAAGAACAAGGTCACTCTCATCAGTGGCTATTCAATCAATCAATCAATCAATCTTTATTTGTATAGTAAAGGGCATAGTCGAGAACCACACAACTGTGGTGATCTCAAAATCATAGGATGTGCCATCAGCAGTAACAACTCTGGCTTTGGTGTCTTTCTTTCCCGGACAGCACTCCTGTGATACACTGCCAGAACAGCAAACACTGTCCAAGGCAGAGATAATATTGCACGAAGGTTGAAGCAGCTTTAAAAAAAAAAAAAAAAAAAAAACAGCTGTCAGATCTGGTTCAGCTTTTCCTGTTCAGTTAGTCACACCTTCTCTTATACGCCTTCCTCTGATAATGGGATGATAACTGAAATGCAAAACTCCTCTGCACCTCCTCTGCTTTTTTTTTCTCTGAACTGCACTCTTAACAGGCCATCTGGGAATTCAAACTCCAACAACACTCCCTTTCCGAGCAGGTCTCGCAGTCAAATAAAATGGTTTCTGAATATTTACCAAACACACCAGCCTACTTATACGGGGCCAAAGTTATGTCACAGCTAGTAATTTGATGCAAAACTCATAACCACTTAGTGAGACATACATCTTAGCCCTGAATGAAGATTTACCATGCAGTGTTGAATTTATGCCACAGCTGGTAATTCAAGCCTGTGACATTCCCACCAAAGAAACAACTTTCTCACTCATAAGAAGCTTTACTGCACTGAAATGTAACATTTCAAAGCATAGTCCAACATCAAACATTTACAGCCTTACTTATGTCAAATATGATCTTTCAAACCCACAACTTGCTAACTTCTCCAACAACAACATCCCTCAGGTTTATCAATTCACTAACGTACGAGCTGACTAAGAAAGCAGAGCTGCTCATATTAAACTCAGACTACACTTTGGCAGCAAATCATTCAACTGGAACTGCTGTCTGTGATCCTTTACCACAAGCACCATGACCAGAACAGGCCAGGATCATAGCCAGGTGGGGTATTTATGAGAATTAGCCCGCCCTCATATTACTGTAAACTGGCATGTTACTGTAACCAACACTGGCTGGCCCCATATGAAGATCATTAATGACAATAGAGGGAATCTGACTTCCAGGAATAGACTGACAAATCATTGTCAGCTTGTGAATGCAAACAGGCACTGACAGCCTCACTGTAACACAGCCCGTATACAGGTAGACGTGCACATAAATCCACCCATGCTCTCTTTTTGGGTCTGTTCCTGCGCTTTCCACCTCGCTCTAGTTACTCAGGCAAAGCCACAAAACGTTCTGAGCGCACACGTGCACTGCACGGCACAGTGCTATCACATGCAAGCAATCAACATGCCTCAGATGAGCAAAACATAGGCCAGATGAAGGACATGGAAAATTCCTAAATGCTTATGCCGACCACTAAGTACAGCTGATTTATGATATTTAAATTCTACATCCTTTTAGTCATATTTGGCTCCATTATCAAAACATAAATAAACATAAATCCAAATCTGGTCTGTTTTACTGCTCATGCAAACATCCTGTTTCAAAAGAAAGGCCATCTAACCAAGTTTCAAATCCGGTGCAAAAAACAGCTAATTATAATTTTGCGAAGCCTAAGCCTAAGCAACAATCTTCCTTCTTTTTTTCCCCTGAAATGCTGCGGTGTTGTTAGGTTTTTTGACTTACATATATGCCAGTGGAGGGTTCTCCAGGTGGTAGGGACCCTGGACTGAGGACAGGTGAGCTTGCTGGACTGCAGAGTTCAGGGAAGGGGTTGGGGATGGCCGGGAGAGACGAGGTCCTCAGCTGCTGCTCCTCTTCCTGCAACCTCCTGGACAATAGGATGGAATACTGAGAAGTTTCTTGATGTGTGAAAGTTTCACTTCTGCTACAGTATAAGTTTGTTTGATGATACTTAGGGGGGAATGTGTATAAATGGATAAGATCATGACCCAGACTCTGTTATTAAAAAGTGAAATAACTGTGCTCTCTTGGAGAACTTTGACAAAAAGACCCGCTGACACATGAAATATACTGGAAGAGAAAATTGCAATTAATAAAGCATTGGTGTACAGTACTCAGGCTCATGTCTGTGTCTGTCTGATCTACCCATACTGAACAGTCTCTCTGCAAGCAGAAATCACAGACCCCTGCAGCTGACGAGCTAATTTTCTGCAATATTTATTACCCATCAATATTGAATCAAGACATTACTTTAAAGTGTTTTTTTAAATTAGGCACATACAGTGGGAGAGGGTGATTTGACAGTCTATCATCAACTTTTCAGGTTTCCATCATTTTTATAAAAATGGAAATGTCGGTTTGTGAAAGTCTAGCTCCCAGAATCGCTTTACAAGACTCTTTCTCCTTTTCTCCATCTATCTTCGTCTCTATGTAGAACCCAGTGAGTTCAAAAGGGAACGGGTCTTTTGATGTTGTCCCATCTGAGCTTGAGAACAGGGTTATCCAGAGGTCAGCCCTGAATAATAAGAACTTCAGGACGTGAGTCTCTGTGTTTCAGAGAGAAAGCGAGAGTGCGAGGGAGCTCATAAGACAGAATACTCCATTACCTGCTCATCCCTCATCTGCTTCTGTCAAATACCGCACAGAAAGACAATGACGGCAGCTGACACCGCTTCTGCTGAAATTGTGTGTATGTGTCTGTAAGCACACAGCCTCATTTGAATGTATAGTGTAATATATCCTTGGGGAGAAGGCGGGTTACTACTCCTCAAATTGAAAAAGACACGTTCACTTGGTTCTGAAATAAGTGTGAATTTCACCCTCTGTTTCTAGTGTAGTTTGAGACAAAGGGGGAATGACAAGGAGGAACGGGTCGTCGAAGGGCTAAAGATAGGGAGAGGGGAGGAAACGTTGCACCCAATTACAAGGAGGCTGCTGAGGGAATAGGGTGAGAGTTTATTCTATAAGCTTTCTTTTCCTTTGTGGGGAGACTTAAAGGATTTTAGCTCTGCATGTGTGGACTGAAGCCATTTATGTTCAAATGACATGCAGCATCCTGGAAATGTCATAAATGTCAGCTTAATTAAATTCCGTTACTTATAGCATGGTGTCTGGAACCTGAAATAATACGAACACTTTAATGAGAAACTTTCTCCTTTAAATTTAAATGACAGGTCCTTTCGATCATCATTCATCAGTAGATAGGATTCTTACTTAAGAGTAAAAGTTTTGTGGAATACCCCTTGTTAGAGCTGCACAAGCTGGTCAATCAGTCATATTTGTGATTGCTGTGGGCAATATTGTGATTTGCACTGTTTGACTTTATTGCTTTTATGAATGAAAATGAGCAGGTTACTCATGTTACAAATGTCAAACATACAAATGTTATAAAACATGAATGTACAAAAAAAAATTGCCACAGTTGTGCCTTACTTATTTTCTATTTCTAATATCCTAAATCTGGACATTTGATACAAAATTGCCCACAATCATCACATTTTATGTAGTTAGTCTCTTGCAATTATATAATTGCACAGACAATATTATGATTGTAATTTGATTAATTGTACATTTAAAATGTACTCTTTCCTCCAAACAGTCCACAGATAAAAATCCTTGCATCTGAACAACTGAAAACAGCTGATGTTTCACAGTTTTAAAAACAGTTACCGTATTTTCCAGATTACAAGTCGTGGCTTTTTGCGTAGTCTCGCTAAGGGAGCAAAAAATATATCGAAGCAACTTTTATATTAAAGAAATTCGAGTATAGGGTGTATGTCACACTGACAGCCGCTAGAGGAGACGAACCGCGAGCTCTCCCTTCTGGTGCGCCGCGTGCTTGACGCGCGTTCTCCAAACAAATGCAACCTGTTCTGCAGAGCGACTAATAGACTTTTTTTCTTCTTCATTATGCATTTTTTGGCTCGTGCAACTAACATACCGGAGCGACTTAACACCCGGAGAATACGGTAAGTGTTCATTTTGTCTCTCTCTTTATGTACTAGGTCTTGTTTTTTCCCATATTAAAATTATATTTTCCTTAACTAGACAAAGGATTGTATCTTATTGTTAACCTTTGACTTTTCTGTGATTTCTGATATTGAGTTGTACACTTAAAACTGACTAGTATGAGGTGCATTCTATGTGCACACTACCTGACGGCAAGGATGTGCATGGGCTGTGACCGTCGAAGGCTCGTCTGGGGCGAGTCCGCAGAAGAAGAGGAAGAGGAGGGCGGCTCTGGGAATATGTGGCTTGGCACATGCGAGTGCTGACCCTGCCGCTGCTGGTTAAGCTGTGTATGATGGTGATGATGATGATGGTGGTGGTGTGAGGAAGAGGTCTGTCCATTGTGGAGCAGTGGGGTGGACTCTGTGGAGTACAGGCTCTCCAGTGAAGAGTTCATGTCATTCACCAGGGCTTCTAAGTCGACATCATCTTCTAGAAGAGTCAGAGGAAAAAGGAACACGTCATTGAGAATACAGATACAAAAACATCAAAAGAGGAGTTCAGGTCATTTTTAAGTACAGAAATGTTTTTTTTTTTTTATTAATAGAATTGGAGAACAATCTGTGTGAAGGCATCCGCTGAGGGCCAAGCCTCCTGATGGGGAGCAAACAATAAATAAGTTGATTCAAGTAGTAGGATCCTTCAGGAGTGGTTTCAAAGAGTTTAAGCACAAGAAACAGAGGTAAAGTCCCTGGTTGTTGTTGGGACTTTCCCATGTCTATTTCAGTTTCTGTATCATTTCACTGTGGGCAGAAGTTGAACCCTTGACTTTACTCTGTACCACCTTATTTCTAAGAAATATAAAAAAGTTACACATAAGAGCACAAGCACACACAGGCACCAGTAACAAGTTTTGCCAGAGTGCTCAATCAGTAAGACTATCTTGACTATGCACATTGAGCTGCCCTGTGAGCCAAATCTCATGGGATAACAGGAGCAAGTACCAACATGCCTTGTAACACCTTAACCACAGGGGATCACAGCAAAGCCAGCCCCATGATACATATCTGCTCTAAAAGCACGTATCATATATTCTGCTTTTAACGAGTTCTTAAAAGCAGGATGTTGAATTCTTCTCAGAAGATGACTAAATCCTCAATGCCCCGTGAAAAAAAAATTCTAATTCATGAAGTGATTTTTTAAGTGATTCCAGAAGAATGCACTGTCAAAGTCTGAAAAGAGCCCAACTGAGAAGAAACTCTCAACTAATTGCTTCTTGCTGTGAAAGTTTGACCATTTGGATAAACTCGGCTACTTTGCTATTCATGAACTGCAATCTGCATGACTAATCTTACGATTAATAATTCTCCATTATGAAAAGGAAATGTATCTCATGAATTCATCATCAAATATCTGGATCCAGACCCCACAACTCTACTGCAGAAAGCAAATGAACCACTAGGGGGAGACAAACTCTACTTGTGGAAGGCCAGACTCTCCGTGTTAATGTGAAATAGCCCCAGACAGATGTTTGCTCTTTTTAATGATGTGAAGGTGATAATAACAGTGGCCATGAGGTGGGCAGCAGCATGGCTTTGTCTCCAGCACTGATGGCTACAGTTATAAGCTAAACCTAATGTGTCGTCTTTTCCTGAAAACATGTCAGGATGCTGTATCACAGGTGCCTGTGAATCAGGTGGTTAATCTGTTGGTATTAATAGCAACAGGTAAGCTGAAGCATCTACTTATAGATGACCTGGAGAGCTGAAGAGCTATATACCACAGGACACAGGGGGCATGCGAGTCCACTGACGAGGCTTAGAACCTCACCAGACAACTGTTACCGTTAGAGAAAAGAGGAGTCATCAGCCCTGAGGGAAAATACTGACAAATGTAGCCATTTTTTTTCTTTTAAGGACAGTATAATCAAATAAATGCTTACTCAAAGTTGTGAAGGTAACCCAGAAACATAAGAGTGAGCTAAATTTGAATATTTGCTTTTACCTCAAAGAAAGCACTGAGAGCTGTGTATCATTCACAGTAGAAGATATATGTGCCTGTGTACATAGCAACCCTAGTAAACTGACCTGCCATTTGGCTTCAGGAGAGGACTGACTGGACTGTTTGCAAACAAAGAAGCACCGCCCACAAACTCCTGGATGGATTATTTGTGTATCACTATCATAGGACTGCTGTTACCTGTGCATGTTACAACTATGGGCTATGGACTGACTTGGGTTTGAGAGGGTTAAGCAGTAACATCAAACACCACAGCAGTGTCTGACCTTACGATATGGTTGCCATGACATAAAACATTTTCAAATATCCAAATACCTAAATTTACAGGGAACAAATGGACAAAGCTGGAGATAATGACAATTTGCAGCTGTTCACACCAAGTTTCACACTAGTTCTCAGTGGCATTTTACAACACAAGTATTGTATTTGTTAAATTTGTAAATTCAGCTGCAGCGTGAAATGCCATTCAAGCACTTTAACACCACTTTGTTGATGGTATTCACTCCACCATGATTAAGTTAGTTTACACAACAAAACAGAGACATATGAACAACAGTAAAGTGCATTCATTTAAAGCTGTATCCACATGTAAATCACTGTTGGAAATCATACGGAGCAATTTGGATGTAACTGCACAGATCTAGGTTGTGTAGATGGTTCAAAATGTATTTTATATACAGAAATTACTTTTTTGATTTTTTTAGAATTATTTACTGTTGTCATTATCAGCTTGTATAAAATATCTGTCTACACTAAACTCTCCTGTTAGTGCCCAACATGAAACCCTAAGGGAGCAAAGAAGTGAATTTATTGTCCTCATTTGTTCGTTGTTCCATTTCTCCCGTGGGTTGTATTCTTTTACCTCATTCTCATACTTCTCTTTTAAAAACCTGTGGGTGGTTCAATTAAGTGTAAAAATAACCCAAGTCTCCTCCACTGTCTGAATCATGTTACATACAGGATTAAACAAATGTAAATTTTATCAGATCAGGAAAGAATCTGCATAAAGGCTGTTTTGAATATTACTGGTAATTAGCGAGCCAGACACTGACCAAAACAGTTCTATTGTATTGATAGGACATCCATATGGTTCTCTATTCCTGCTTAACCCAGGAATGTAATCTTCACATTTTTTCCCAATTAGTCATGCATTCATATGTACTAGTTAAAAACAAAGAGGAGGGGCAAGGAAGCGAGGGCTAAACATATACAGTACATCAACTGAAAACACACAGCCACACAAGAGACAGAGAAGGGGGATAACAGCTTTTGAATACCATAGTGGCTTCCATTCAGAGGGATCAGTGGGAATATAGACAGCGCAAGTGTAAACTGTAAAGCGTGGCTCTGCACTAGGGAGTACAATACCTCCAATGACAGCACACACACACACACACACACACACACACCCACCCAGAGAGGGCCAAGCCTCCTAATGGGGAGGGAGGGTGTGGGAGGGTCAGAGGAAAACAGGAGTGACGGGATGGGAGGAAAAACAGATGAGGTAGAGGCTCACATGTCACAGACAGAAAATAGAAAAAGTGAGTTCACACTGGGTGACAACAGACATTCGGTTGTGTTTTTAGGTTTTAAAAGGTGAACTTAAAACATGTTATTTTATTTTCTAGTAAAAAAGGGGAAACCTGCATTTTCCAACATTCATTTACAATAATCATTAAAAGTTCCCGTACAGTTAAAGATTCAAGGTTAAAATAACAGCCATATATTTTTATACCATAATAATTATGTTTACTTCAATTTTTTTTCTCTCGTGTTTGGGATTTATTTTGCTTTCATGGTCATAAACCACTTACAAACACTCTAAATGTTTTGAAACATGAGTTGTCTTTTTTTTTTTTTTTAATCTATGGCTGAAACAACTCAAACCTGTCAACCCTGTGTTTTTCAACTGCTGTTTTAAATCCATTAGTTTACTTTTTTGATTTGCTTTCGGAGGCAGAAGCAACCAAATATGGTCAAAATGGGCTGAGCTAATGCTACAGCTAACTTACTGAATTGGTAAAGCAGTAAAAAAAAAAAAATTCTTCATTCAAAAAACAGAATCTCAGAAAGTCCACAGACTATACTGCAGAATACTAATCAAATCCAGTAAAGGTGCAGTAGGCCATGGTTTGTCACAGTCCATGGTGATTAGACGGGCGACCTGCCAGCCAGCACACCTTAAGACCTCGTAGCTGCACGAGCTCATGCACGAGCTCATGCACGAGCTCGCGGAGCTGAAAACAGTCATAGCGGTGGCTGCTGTGGCGCTAGAAACTGTAGCTTATCTGACCACAGGATGACTGAGGAGAGACACCCTGCATTTCAGATTCCTTCCTTTTTCTGCATGTGCAGAACATTGTAACTTTGTAGAGTGATTTTTTTTTTTAAGTTGTCCATCTTCTTTCTGGAAGTATCCATGTTTTCCTGACTTCACAGCTGGGATGCAATCAGTACGGAGTTAACATCACTCCCAGCTACAACTTTCATCTTCTGAAGTAAATGGAATGAACCATTAGTATTTTTAAATAGAAGCACATTTTGGAGCCAGCATGGTCAGCAGTATTGCACTTTAGAATACATGTGGTTTTATTTGGTACTGAATTTTTTGTCCCTAGGGTACCCCATTACAGTTGTCAGGGATATTGTGAGGGAATTGCACTGGGAACAATAACATTACATTGAAGATAATTCAAGTCATGAAATCAAATTTGACAATCAAGGGTTTAATATGACATGTCTTCAATAGGGTTTTTTTTAAATGGTAGTTAGGAGTTTCATAACTTCTCCTGCACTCAGGAATGTGTTTATTTTGTGTCCAGTGAGTACACATTGCACCAGTTACTGACTGCTGCAGAACATGTGAGCGTGAGTCATTATGGGTTACTGCGTCAAAAGTGGAGCAGATCAGTGAGAGCAGACTGATGTTTTGGGGGGGGCGCAACCAGTGATGACAATTTTACAGGAAACATGTAACAAATAAAATATCACACCAATTGCCACTTTTCATGGGGAGTAATATTATGCCATATAGTTAAAGGAATACACAGGTGGAAGCTAACGGGGTAAAAAGCATCAAAACTGGTGAACATAAGTATGAGTTTGAAAGATGTGTCCAATCAGGACCAAGAAGAGGATTGTGTCGGTGTGAGTTTGTCTGTCTGTGACATGTCACTCTGCCTCTACAAAAGGAATAACTGAAATAACTGGAGGTGGGAGCTTCATTTCCAGGCCTGAGATCATGGCTGGTCAACCCCTCCAGAGCCACGCCGTCAGATTACTGCACCGCATTTGTACCATTGATGGGATTTGTTGCCTAGCAGCTGCATGCCCAGCTGAAACACCCTTTCTCAGCTCCCCTCCCTTCTTCGACACAACCATCACATCCATGTTACCAGCCAGGGTTTGAAGCGTGTTGATAAAGTTTTCTCTGTCCTACTGTACACGTGCAAATGCACACACAAACATTTTCCCAGCCACATGATCTATGACACATTAGGATTAGGTTACGGAATTATCTGATACTGTACTCCAGTGACGCCAGTGGAGCTACAGAAAACCCAGCATTACAATATTATAGTCACTTGAAAATTGTATTTTCTCAGTCTTACACTGTGTATGACTGAGTGTGATGCCATCTCAGCTAAGTTATGTTATAATTAAGAATCCTTGTGCAATTCACACCTGGTCCTTCCCTTGCAGCTTTTTTTCCTACCCCAAGGAGGTTATGATTTCATTACAGTTCATCTGCCTGCCCACAAGATTACACAAAAGCCACTGCGATGATTTCCATGAAGCTTGGTGAAAAGGGTGAATATAGGACAGGGCCGTCAACCTCAAGAGTTATTTATGGGCAGAATGAAATAAAACAAATGTCTAAAGCCACAAATAATATTAAATAAATAAATAAATAAATAGAACCCTACACACCACATGACATATGCATGATTTAGCTGCAATTTTTTCATTCTTTTGTTTGTTTGGTTTATTATGTTGCCCTTTTTTATCCATTTTGTTTATTCACTCATTTTTGTTGATTTTCTTGATCATTTTGTTTGTTTTTGTTCAATTTATTGATTATATTGGCAATTTTGTGTTCATTTTGCAGATATTTTGTTAATTTTTGTTTTTTTCCAAGATTATTTTGTGGATTTTATTTATTTTGTGGAATATTTCACTCATTATTTTTAGTTTGTTAATTTTCTTGTGTATATTCATTTAGTGACTATTTGTTGGATATTTTGTTCATCATTTATTATTTTTCCTGATTATTTTGATCTGATTGGTCTTAATCATACATTTTGTAGTAATAATTTTGCTTTTTTTGGCTCCTTTTCTTAGTTTTTCAATAATTTTGGATCATTTAATTTCTTCTTGATGATTGTTAATTTTGTAGATTATTTGGATCAATTTTTTCTTCATTGTTGTTCATGATTGTTATTTTTTCTTCCTTTTCTTGATTTTGTGCTCATTTTACCCATTTTGATTTATTATCATGTGTTACTTTCATCAAAGCTACAGCAGCCACAGGGGAGTGGCCCTGGAGTCACAGGTTGCAGACCCCCTAGTATAAGACAAAATTATCACATTCTGGAGTACGAGGCGCAGAGACTGGGATTTGATTTTTCCAATATTTCAGGATAGCCCGATTAAACTGTGGGGTCTGGCAGAGATATGTATTCTTGACTCATTGGTCTTGTTTTATAAACATATGCACATCACAACTGACTGAGAGACTCAATGAAATAAAATCCAAATTTCAGGAACATTTACATTACATTTCTTTCTAATTTGCTTAGCTCTAGGCCAGTTACATCAGTAATATTTTATAAAATATTTTGGAACCTGATCAAATAAGATGTAGCAAAACTGCACATAAACTGTCAGAAGATTAAATCAGTAACAATCCATATAAAACTAGCTAAATTCAACCTTCTCATGCTTTAAATAATGATCATTTCCAATTCAATTAATCAACCCAAGGTCTATTCTTTATCTACTCAGTTTGCTGTTACTAAAATGTCAAAAAAAAGGAACTTGCCACACGTCTTTATAACTAAAGTTTTGTAAAACCAACAATCAAAGATAACCAGTTCACATTGCATGAGCAAAAGCATAAAATTATAAATGTAAGAGAGCATATTTTGACAACTAATATAATACAAGATAAACTTATGCCCTAGTTCCTGACCACATTTATTTATTTAAAGCTGATCACCACATTTATTCCCCAGGATATTCACAAATTGATTATTTTAGATTTTAAATGGAAAGGTGTTCTGTTTGTTTCATCTCCAAAATGTATTTGGCCTCCATGCACAGAGACAGTCCTATAACTCTTTGGACAGTGAGATCAGCTATAAGACTTGAGTCACTATGGCATGTAACCTGGACAAAGAGCAGACGGCGCTTGAACGGTGCAACTCTGTGACATTGCATCCCCAAGTGAGGGCACATGACTTGCATATGAGCCACAAAACATGAGCTCATCCTCCAGGATATTTGAAAACTGCTGCATTAAGGTAAAGCATTGGAAACTAAAAGTAAATGTGCACTATAATACTCTGTGTTTATACACAGACAACATCACAATGCTCAAATAGATCTTTTTCCTCAAGTTGTATACAGCATACATGTTTTAATATCATCTCCATTGAAACATGGAATATTCATCTTCTCCATTAGGAACAGCAAACAAGCATGAATTTCATCGTGTATATCATGTCCTTAATGACCTAACTCAAAATCTTAATTCAAAAAGGAAACAGCTATGTGGCCATTACAGAGTACTGTAGCTTTGGCATAATCTGCTTTCCATTTGTTGATGTATCTTAAAAATGCCAAATGGTGACAGAATCTCATAAAAATCAAAGCTCAAAAATTAGAGTAAAAACATATATTTGGTATCAGCAAAAAAAAAAACCCTCTGGGTATCCTTTCGCATCATTATTCAGGCAGTGTTAGCAAAAATGTTCCCCAGTTAAAGCCATCTCCATTTGTCTGAGTTCTTCTGTGTTCCCTCCGTTCTGGCTGATCATGAAAAATGACAATGTAATTTCTGCTCCATTTATTTTCCCATGCTAGGACCAAGCGTTCTAATTCACTTGTTGAGTGGTCGCAGACTCCCCGCCCTTACCTTCCATGCTGGGCCAATATTGTGCTTAAATCTCATGCTCCGATTGCCATGGATGAACCCTGTGTGGCACAATTAGATAGACGGCGTAATTATAATGGCACCCTGCGTCCATGCAGATCACTCTTTGAACTGCTGAAATGTTTACAGCAGAAGAGACCCAAATATACAGTATATTAACTCCCTTGAGCAACCTTCCCTCGCCTGTCGCAGGATAATGAGCAGCAGGCCACTCTCCATGCTGTACTGAGACACACATACACACACCACACACACATAGTGCATGGATGTGTGTGTCCAGAAGCAGTGAATTAATTTCTATGTAGTCACATCCAGTAATAAAGAACTACTTTCTGGATAATTGTATGTAGAAAATGAGATGCAAATTAGAATCAGTAACAGTAAAATTAAAAAGACGCAAAAAAGTATAAATATTGTATGATAAATTTACAGTTGTTTGATGGGGTATCTGCAACCATAATAACAGCAATTTACCTTCAGAGTATTTGACAGACCAATGCACACACAGGGGAGTTTGTCCCCAGATGTGTCTATGTAAACAGATAAGCCATTACTCGCAGACAGGGATATAGTAAGAGTATAGAAAACCAACCTTGATGGCTAGGAGAGCTCGGACCAATGAGGTCAGCTTGCCTGTGACTTGAAGAGTGGTCTATATTGTCCTGCTGAGGAGGAGAGAAAAAAAGAAATGGAAAAAATCGTGTTATTTCTGTCATGTATATATCACACAGAACAGATGAAAAAAATATAGAAAATAATTCTCAGAGAATTTAAATACAAAACATTCACTGCCTCTCCAAGTACACTACCATATCACTGAATAGTGCCAGGCATGCGTCACAGCATGGCTGGCCAACCCCAAGACATGCAACCAGCATCCTGGATTGACCTTTGTTGCATGCTCCGTCCGTTCCCAGATAAGGATGCAAAATTTTGCAAGTATTGAAACGGCCAAGAAAAACATCACTTAAGACTACTACAGAGCACAAGTGTGGGTTATCTATTGTGTGTGTGTGTGTGTGTGTGTGTCTAAATACTCTGGCGTCCCGTGCAGAGGCTGACAGCAAAAAAGAACAGAACGTTACGTACTGGGACAGACTGTGTTCACAAAAGCTCTGCTACTGACTGTCTGAACCAGACCTCCTCTGATGCAGCAATAAAAGCTCTTGTATTTCCTTGTTCTGCCTCATTTAGGCGACTGACAGACATGCAAGCAGAGCTGGATTTTATTACACAATTTATTCTATGAAAAATGTTATTAAGCCAAATTTTTTGATACATGCACTTGAATTACACCAAATTTCAGACAGTTATTTTGTGCAGTTTCTGAGATAATGAGCTATGATGATAAATACACTACCAAGTGTTAGTTGCAGAGTCAATCATTTTCTTGATCAATGCTTCACTTGTGAATGAGTTTTACTTTGCCTCATGCAATATAAATTTAAGTTATACATATTTAAGTTATTAGATTGAGTCATCTTTCATGTTTGTTCATGTTCACCTTGATTACTTTAAATTTCAAGCACATACTTTATACTTTATTAAAAGAGTAATGTTTAAGGAGCAGCAACATTGTTCATATTGCACACTTATTCTCAGTGCAAAATATCAAGTTTATCCAATGCTATATTCATCGTTAGAGCTCAAAATACAACATTGGATACATTTTAAAATTCTGCACCTGTGATAGCCACTAAAATATTTATTGGATTGCTCAAATAAAATTGACTCACTGTAAGGATAAATCTTAAAGGAGAATTCCACTCGGATGTGTCCAACTGGACCCTTAATATATGGTTCTGTCCACTGTAAAGTGCCCAGCCCCTTTTCTATACCAACTAACCCAACCGCATCCAATCTTCTTCTTTTCCTTTTGGCTGTTCCCTTCAGGAGTTGTCACAGCGAATCATCTGCCTCCATCTCACCCTATCCTCTGCATCTTCTTCTCTCACACCAACTACCTTCATGTCCTC
>JAQQAE010009473.1:4238-14586 GCA_029823295.1 Pseudamia nigra
TTCATTTTATACCCTAGTGATGGTCACAGTGAGAGATAAAGGAAGATAAGTTATCTGCAGGAATTAGCAATTTATCTACACTGCCACGCCAGTCTGACAGAAAACATGACATCAAATCATTTCAAGAAATCGGCGAGCAGCCATAAACCAGCCATAAAGTCACATTTTTGATATGTTTCTCTAAACCTGCCTTTCACTCACCACCGAAAAGGGAAAAATGTTCATGTAACAGCTGACTCTAACATCACCATGTATTACTAAGGTTATGTCATAATGTAAATAAAATGGAAATATTTTGAACATCATTATTAGAGTTGGTTTTAATTTGATCACTGCATGACTAAATACAATCAGGACTATATAAAAATGTAATGTACATATCACATTTTAATTGATTGCACATCCCTCCAGTAGATGACCATTCGAAGCAAACTCTAAAATATTTCTATGATGTTGAACCCTGACCTGTTCAGTGTAGATAACGAACAGTTACGTCATCAAGTGGCCATAGCACTAATACAAAAAAGGACATCTTATCTAATAACCTTTCTACTCTGTCATAACAACCAGTAATAGAGTCAGCCATAACACTCTATTCTTGAGCTTTATTATTGTATCTCTGATTAAAGCAGTAGCGACACTGTAAATTCCTGCTTAACAAACGGTACAATAGAACGCTTTTATCAAAAACTTCAGTGCTGGGTCTAAAGTCTAAAGGGGGTTAAGACTGGGATGGGAGCAGACTGAATGCTGTCATAACACCATAACACATTGCTACAGACACATTATTTACATATAGTCAATGTTCCATTTATTTTCATTCATTCAGTTGATGATTAATCCATTTTACAAGAAACTCAAACAGGTTGGATGAAACTGGATTCATTAAATGAAGCAGAATTTTCCATAAGCACATGGTTTCAGCAGGACAGTCTGTAGTGACTATTGTACAAACCCATATTATGACAAGAAACACTCAGTTAAGGAAAAAGACAGTCAATCATTACTTTAAAAAATGAGTATCAGTCACTCAAAAAAATCTTGGTACCTTGGAATATATTCAGAAGAGCAGTCGCCAAAATCTTCCAATGCTATCTGAGATGCTGTAAATTGGTGGTCTCTGAGTCTAATAAATGTTTCCTCAACAGCAGAGGTACTGTACTGTAGCTCTTGGTCTCCTTTTCCTGAGACAGTCCTCATGAGAGCCAGTTTCATCATAGTGTGTGACAGGTTTGGCATCTTGAGATTTTTTAGATTGATTGACCTCCATTTCTTAAAGTGAAGAGAATATCTCTCTTTTTTACTTGACTGTTTCTTTAAATAATATGGATTTGTACAGCAGTTGTGGTACTGTAGCACTAATCGGGTGATTGACTCAGTACCAAACCTTCCTCTGCACAAGACAACTGATGGTCTAAAGCACATTAAGAAGGTAAGAAATGGTACGAATTAACTCACCTGTGAACTGAAAATCATTCCTACCTTGTGAATCTGATGAGAGAATTCCACGAGTGTACAAAGGTGTCATCAAAGCTAAATGTATCTAAGTCGACCTAAAATTTAAAACATGTTCTGGGTTGTACGGCACTTTTCTGTAGGACCAAATATTGAACAAATGTTCAGTTTTAACTTTTTCAGTGAAAAAGCAGTGGTTTGTGCTATGTCTGAATAGGGGATTAATAGTATTAATGCTGGTCACTTTTGTTTTCTTAAAATAATTTAGACTTTGTTGCAAATGAATAAAAAAATCAAGGGTGTAGGTTTTGTATGAACATGGATATTTTGAGTTTCACCTACTTCATTTTCAGTGTAAAGGGAACAAAAAAAATGAAAAACTGAGCAACAATGAACAAAATAAGCAACAAAATGAACAAAATAATTTAGAAACTGAACAAAAATGAACAAATTAAAAAACAAATTAAAAACAAAAATAATAGCAAAAGAAATAATGAAATGATAAAGGAAATTAGCAAAAATGAAAAAAAAATAGTAAAAGAAGCAAAATAATCAATGAACTAAACAAAAAAATGACCAAAATAATGGAGGAAATTAACAAAATATTTGAGAAAATTAGCAAATAAGAACAAAATCATCAAGAAAAATGACATTACTGTGTAAAGCAGGATTTTTAGAGACCTGGTTGTTATAAACTAAAATCCTTTAAATTCAGAAAAAAAAACCATTTTAAAATCACTGAAATCAAGGTTATTTTATCTGAATCAGATTGTCTGACCTGATTGAGTTTCATATAAACTTCAGCGGCAAGTTTATATAATGCTTTGTATCCACGCTTATCTGACCATAAAATACCGATATCATCACCATTCTCCAAGAGATGGGTCATTGAGCCCAGTGAGCAACACAGTGACATTTCCGAGCATTAAAGACACATGAGGGGAAAACAACCTTTGTCCCGTTTTATCACATCTACTTAAAGGCCAGCGAGGTGTAGTAGAGGTGCATTCTGCCAAACACCTACGATCAAGTAAGTCCCCTACACTGCAGAACATGATGTAGTGTGGTTCAATTAGCAACTTTAGCACATTGATTACATGTTATTTTCCTTCCTAGGCCATTAGACAACATGGCTAAACTTACAATCTTGGTTGGTAAGTGCAACTGTTTGACATGTTACCTCAGGAGCCATTTTTGGACAGAAAAGAAAAACAAATGTGTCTAGAGCTGCGAAAATATTCAGACTCATACCATGTCTAATTTAGCACGTGTTTTAGCAACATGCTAACAGCAATCTATTATTTTATTAATTTTTGTTCATTTTGCTTACTAATTTGTTTTTTTTTTTCATTGTTTTTGTTCATTTCCTCGAGTACTGGCTTGGTTTTGGTCAATTTATTGATTGGCCATATGTTGATATTCATTTACCTGACTATATTGTTCATTTTCTTGAATATTTTGTTAGTTTTTAACCCTTTTTATTTAGGTGATTTACTGCTTCAGTGTTTTTTGTTATTTTACTCAGGATTGTCTTAAGCTTGTAAGATTTCTAATTTTGTTCAGAATGTTGCTTATTTTGTTCACTTTCTAAGTTTTTGTTTGTTTGATCACGTTATGTATGTTATTATCCTTGTTAATTTTCTTGATTATTTTGCAGATTATTTGTATTGTTTTTTCCTTGTTCATTATCTAGTTAATTTTTTCTTCTTTTTGTTTAGTGCTTATTTTGTTCATTTTGATTTAAAATAGGTTACTTCTATCACAAAGCCACAGGAGACAGTGGGGAGGGGGCTAAAGAGCCAGGTCGCAGACCTCTATACATATAAACCACCTTGTACAAATCAAGACAAAAAATTAACTGAAAGCACCTTGTACTGTATTTTTTCCAGGTCTGTCACTTTTAATGTGCCTTCAAATTGGTATGTTCTCCTCACTTATTCATACTTAATTTACAGTTTTCTCTTAACCATGCTGACATGATTCAAACCCTTTCTACCCTTTCCAAAAGCATCCTCTACCAAACTGGTGTGCTATTTCACTAACTGGTCCCAGTACAGACCTGGCACAGGTAGATTTGTGCCTGCCAATGTGGATCCCTATCTTTGCACACATCTGATCTACGCCTTCTCGATAATCAGCCCTTCGAATGAGCTGTCGGCTTATGAGTGGAACGACGACGTGCTCTATAAAGCCTTCAACGGCCTCAAGAACATGTAGGTTGTTTGTTCACACACATCATTGGAATTATGTTGGATGTTACAGAATGAGGTTGAGTTTTCATTATTAATCATAAATGCTGTACACGTCTTAGGTTTGTTGTTTCATCAGATTATTCTGACCGTACACATGCATTCCTCAATGATGACTCCTCCACAATAAAGTATTAAGTGTTACTGTACATCTCTTTTCACTTAAAATTGAACTGAAATTTGAACTATTTGGGGCAGAAAATATGAGATGTGGCGCATGATGTCAAATGGTTCTTATTGTGTGGGCTTGTTCTGCCACATAAATCATACAAAATATGGATTATTGTCTGCCGAAGCCATTTAGTTTTAATGTTTATTACATGTACCTCCATCAGGTAATAATATATCTTTGTCAGCGTTACTTTGTTTGTTTTGTTCACAACATAACTCAAAAAGTTGAGAACAGATTTGGATGAAATTTTCAGGATAGGTCAGAAATGGCACAAGGACCAATCACTTAGATTCTGGGAGTGATCTGGTTGATCGTCTGGATCCAGAAGATTTTTAAGTGATTCTTCACAATTGTGAGAAAGGACCAAATTCAACATTTGTCCTTGTAACACCACAAATAACACCCAGAAAAATTATCCAAAAAAACACAGGACAACACTAGAATAGAATCTATCAAACCACAAAGTCTGATTCAGATATGGGCAATATTTTGAATACAGTATAATGATCCAGAATGCTTATACAGTAGTTACAGGGGCTGAAGAAAAATAGCTACTGCAAGGTAGCACATAAAGCTGTAGACATGCAACTGACATCAAATTGTAGTGGAAAGTCTGCTGATTCAGTAATGTGTTCACAGATTTGACATATCTTTGATATTTAGAGAGCTAGAAAACTGCCATTGTGGAAATATTACTTTTTGTGAATAGCTTTCAAACTAATAATAAGATAACAGTAAAACTGACAATTTGCATAACTTTATCATTAGCTTTCATTGTTGTATCACACTTTGACGAGAAACGGAGCTGCCTTGGCGGAGGTCTGCACCTTATGAGGGCTTTCTCATGTTTATTCATATAGTCTCTGTATTTTTTTACACCCTGGACAAATCACTAACTCATCGCAAGGCTGATGCATAGGGACAGATAACCACTCACACTCACATTCATACCTAGGGGTAATTTAGAGTGATCTGTTATCCTAGTGCATGTATTCGGATGTGGGAGGATGCCAGGAAAGAACCCTCATTCAAACACAGACAGGTCCTGCTGGCCGGATCAAACCCAGGAGCATCTTATTGGGAGGAGCTGGTGCTACCTACACCACCCTGTCGCCCATTCTTTTTAACATCGTACATTAATACTGAAGACACTAGTCAGATTCACTATTGAGTATTAAAAATAGAGAACAAAAAACACTGAAGGAGAGGGTGTATACAAACCTCTGAGCAGCAATGGTCAAGCTGTGCAGATATAAATTTAAGAGTAACAATATGGAACCTTTAAATATGCTGAAAAGTCTGAATTGTACCTGTAATTAGTTGTTGTTACATTGTGGCACTGCTACTTTGACTGGTACGAGATCATTCCTAATGTTTTTATAATGTCGTTCACAGAAATCCCCACCTGAAGACATTGTTGGCTGTTGGAGGTTGGAACTTTGGAACAACACAGTAAGACTTTTTGTTCATCAATGAAATACTGAAGGTTTCCAGTTTTTTACTTTTCCAGTAACTGAATTGATTTACGCATTCTAATGTCATATACCGTCTATATGAATCCAAATCAGAAATATGGGTATTAATATCAGTAACAGCAATCAGGTTAAATTTACCTCTAATAACATACATGTTCATATTTAATCATCCAATGCTTTCAGGCAACATTTGTTTGTAACAATTTATATTAAAGGTTACATTAGTTGCATGTGTACTTGTAAATTAGATTTCGGGTTAGTGTAGAGGAAAATTTTCATTTTCTGTTCAGTTATTGGATTATTTTGTTGTCTTTTGTAATGTTATTTGAGTTGCTTAATTATTTTTGTACTTTTAGGTTATTTCTCCTTCATTTTGTGCATTATTTCATCTATTTTGTTTATATTTTCTTGACAATTTTGTTCATTGCTGATTATTTTATCTTTGTTTTTTGTCAGTGTCTTTTATCATCTTATTAATATATCAATCAATCAATCAATCTTTATTTGTATAGCGCCAATCATAATCGCCGATTATCTCTAGGCGCTTCACATTTACTTCATTATTTTGTTCATTTTTTCATTATTTTGTTCATTTTTGTTTATTTATTGGATTATTCCTTTATTTGTTTGTATATTTTGTGCCCTTTTTTGTTTACTTTGTGAATTGTTTTATTTTTGTAATTTTTTTGTTCATTTACTTTACTATTTTGGGGGGGATGTACATTTTGTTGATCCCTTATGCATTTTGTTCTTCGTTTTTTTCATTTTGTGCATTACTCTGTTGATTTAGTGCTTATTTTGACAATTTTGATTTAATACTGTGAAGACAAACTTAGTATCTTTAACATGTAACATAAAACACATGGTATAAATCATGAATAGTCAATTAAGTAATAAAACACATGTTTATGCTGTTTCCTTTACATTAAGAACTGAGGTATTATGGCACTTTTTTAGGTCTCAGTTTGGGATACATAAGCAGTAGACTGTCCATGATTACAAGATAAATCACAATAAACTATAAATGTAATTCGCCATACAGTGTATCTTCAACATGTATTTTTATGCTAATTAATAACATTAATTAATAACAAATAATGTAGACTTTACATTGTTGGGATAAATAATTTGTTCGGTTATATTCTTACTCAGGTTCTTATTTTTATGGGTACGTCTACTTCTACTCTAGTCATTAGAATTATGAAGTGCTGTCACCTGTCTGTAGGTTTACCATCATGGTTTCATCTCCTGCCAACCGTCAGAGGTTCATCCAGTCATCAATCCGATTCCTGCGGCAGCATGGCTTCGATGGTCTGGACCTGGACTGGGAGTATCCTGGAGCGCGAGGAAGCCCACCTGAGGACAAAGCCAGATTTACAGTCCTCTGCAAGGTCAGCAACAGCATTTATCACTGATGGAGCCACACATTTGTTATTATTTGTAATTATTTTCATGATTATTTTGTTAATTTTGTTTTGTTCATTCTGTTCATTATTTAATAATTTTTGTCTATTCTTGATTATGCTGTCATGTTTTTATTCATACTGTGCATTGTTTTATTCATTAATTTTATTATTCTTCATCCTTTTTCTTCTTTTCTTTATTTTGTTCATTTTGTGGATTACTTTGGTGTGTTTTTTGGGATTTTTGCTTATTGATTATTGCAGATTACTGAAGTACTTCATTCTTTAAATTTATTTCCGTAATAGTTTTGCTCATTTTGCAGATTATTTTTTATCATCTTTTATAATGTTGCTTTTAGTTCATATACTGCATTATTTAATTGATTTTTATCGATTTTCTTGATTATTTGTTCATTATTTGATCATTTATTTCTATTTTATTGATTTTGTTGTTATTTTTATTTTCTGTGCATTGTTTTATAAATTTTTGCCCATTTTCTTGAATATTTTGGGGATTATTTTAGTAGGGTTTTTTTTCCCAATTTTTTTATTCTGTCCTTCATTTTGTGCATTACTTCATTTATTCTGTTTGTTGTCTTGATAATATTGATTATTTTGCAGATTATTTTGTCATCTTTTGTAATATGTTTTTTGTCCCCACAGTGCAGCATTTTATAAATTTTTGTCAATTTTCTTCAGAATTTTGTCCATTTTTTGTTTACCTTGTGCATGATTTTATTACTTTGTCTATTTTCTTGATGACTGTGTTGATTTTGTTTATTATATTGTTACTTATTATTTATTTGTTATTGTTTTTTTGTTCATTTTTGGTGGATCATTTTAGTTAATTTAGTTAATTTTTGGTGTTAATTTTGTTGTACATTCTAACACGTTCATTTTGTGCATTATTTTGTTTATTTAGAGCTTATTTTGTACATTTTGATTTATGTAATGTTGTGAATACCATTTAATATCTTTTTGATGTTTAAAATGAAACAAGTGGTAATGTATCAGGAATAATCAATCAATAAATAAAGCACATACATTATTTACATTAAAAACTGAGATATTATGCCATTTTAATGGGTTTCAAGGGATTTTTGGGGCCCATGGAGGTGCTTTTTTATTTTGTTTGGGAAACACTCCAGGAGACCTTTCATGATTAGAAGATTAATCCCGATACACTATAAATCTAATTCATCTTTGTCACGTAGGAATTACTCGCTGCTTTTGAAAAGGAAGCTGCCGACACCAGACGGCCTCGGCTGCTGCTCACCGCTGCAGTTGCTGGCGGGAAGGGAAACATCGACAATGGATATGAGATCGAGAGTGTGTCACAGTAAGTTCCTGTGAGAGGGAGTGATTACGTTTAAGGTTTTCTTTTTCTATTTCATAATTTGAATCATACCTTGTCGTCTAACAGGATTTTAGACTTTGTAAATGTCATGACCTATGACTTTAATGGCGCGTGGGACAGTGTTACTGGCCACCACAGCCCTCTGTACCCCAGTACAGTGCAGGGTCAAAACATCTTCTACAATGTGGTGAGTAAAACCTTCACCCTACACATCTAATCAACATGCCAGTGATGAGGAATACCTTCAACAGGGTCATCGCCATATTTGTCCAATAAAAAGTGTTATGATTGTTGTTTAAATTAATACCCTGACATTGGGCCATTTTCACCAATATTCATAAAGGCCCTACAATAATGATAACTCAGTCTCTAAAGTTATGGTTTAAACTGGCAAACATCATAAATTTATAAATGGTGGCAAAATTCAACTCACGATTGTCTGTAATGCAGTTATATTCTAAAGTCAGGTCTTACAACCCAGAAAAGAGGCTGGAAGACGTGGATTCAGTGCTGCGATTCAGAAAACAAGGAAGTGGGAAATTTCCAACGTCCAATAAGGAAAAATGCACTGGAACGGGGCTTGAAGTCAGAGTTTCTACTCAGAAATTTGGAGCAAATCATTGTACCCTGACTTTCAAGCTGTAGCAGCCTGATATCACAGAATAATGACATGTGCATCATGAATGTCAAAAATATATTATTATAATATTACTAAACTTACAAACTAGATTTAGTTGTATTTACTGATTTCACCGGATGTGACAATTTAATACAACTTAGACATTGGCATCATAATATAATGCTGTTGTCACTCTAGTCATAAAGTTATTTGGTAAAATGTAAAATCATTACATGCATACTGGTTAGCTTTCAATTAATGTTATTGGACGACTTCTTCTTCTTTTCCTTTGGGCTGTTCCCTTCAGGGGTCGCCACAGCGAATCATCCGCCTCCATCTCACCCTATCCTCTGCATCTTCTTCTCTCACACCAACTACCATTCATAATATATTTTAACTTCATGGAGATTGTGATTCCAGTGATCATCAAAGTGTTTTTTTCTCATGCAGGATTTGTCATTAAGATTTGTTTTCTATTAATTCCTCCTCATTTGTATGTGTGCAAGAACCCAGGTTTGTTGGATGTCAAAGAGTGTCTTCAAAAATACAGTAAACATTAGTTTATCACTGTCAGACATGATTTTTAATTATATCCAATTTTGTTTGTCTGGAATGCTTTTATGTTAGAACTCGTATTTTCCAAATGGAATCAGTCCAACATCCCAGTTTTCTGGAACGCAGCATTAAGAGACATATCATGAAAAATCAAATCTCTGTGTTTTTTAACATGATAAAATGTTCTTGGGCCCTAAAATTATGTGGCAGTATCAAAACGATCAGTTCAGAAATATATAGTGCCCAGAGATTTTCTGATCTGATCAGCTGAATCTGCCTGAAAACATGCAGTTTACCTTCACCCTCAGATGTGACGTCCCATCAACCTGCTGAGTCGATGTGATGAGCTCTGTAATGATGAATCCTAGGTGTTCTTAAACAGAATGGGTGTGACTCTTGTTCATAATTAGCATAGGTCAGCCCCCCCCCCCCCGACCTTATTTAGAGTATGTTTCATTTTTAAATGTCAGGTTTTTTTTTTAATCTTTTCACATTATAACCCACAGCGACAGAATGTCACAGGTCACCAGAGATGGACCTGATAATCAGCTCCGCGGTGCTGGACAGTGAACACAGGGTCCACTAGAGGTAGAGGACGTTGGACCCTCAGACCACCCTCTTCAAGTCTGTTTGTGATTGGGTCAGTCACCCCTCCGTGAATCTCCACCTGGTCATGGTGGAGGGGTTTGTTTCCTAGGAGCTATGTTGTCGGAGGTAATTCTTCCCCCTGGTAGGGTCTCCCAAGACAAACTGGTCCTAGGTGACAGGTCAGACTAAGAGTGATTCACACACTTATGACTATGTCTTCCTGTGGACCTACCACCTGCAAGAAGGGTCATAAGGGTCCGGTGCTGTGTGGTTTGGGTGGCAACTGAAGGCGGGGGCTTGGGTGGTCCAACCCCGGTTGCCAAAACTGGCTCCAAATGGGAGGAGCAAACCCCACACACTGGAGGGACTATGTCTCTTGGCTGGCCTGGGAACACCTGGGGGTCCCCCAGAGGAGCTGGATGAGGTGGCTGGGGAGAACGAAGGATGGGTGTATCTGCTTAGGATGCTGCCCCTG
>JAQQAE010009474.1:0-14586 GCA_029823295.1 Pseudamia nigra
AAACAGTTCAAGAGCGGACTGTAAACTTAACTTAAACTTAACTTATACTGTAATTAAAAATACAAAATAGAAATGCACACAAAATAGAAATGCACAGAAGAGAACTGTTAAAGTTTCATTCAGTTTAGGCATAAAACTACTCTGTTAGACAATGGATTGGAGTGACAAATTGCTAAGAAACAGATTTTACATGAAACTGAACGCAAAAGGAAGATCACACAAGGTACACTTCTGTGTAAAAGTTGAGAATTTTGTTGTGCTGCCATAACCAACCCATCAACCTCCCCCGTTTTCCCACTTACACTTAACCACTATAGTCTCAAAAACTCTTATTAACTGCACATGACAAAGGCAGCAGGTGTCTATATAGCACATAATTTGAAAATGTAATACTCCTTGTATTTGCAATGTAATGAAAATGGGCTGCCGACCGAGAGTTTGGTACTTTCACATATATAGCCTTTGTTTCCATTAGTATTATCTTGGCTTTTTGTTGCCACTTCTCATTTGGAGCTGTTCCAGTTTTTCAATGTGAGTCGTATTTGTGATACTCATGAGTGTGTGGTTGGATATTTCCATATATCCAGACTAACAAACTGAATATGACTGAGGCGTCACAACCCCTGAATGGGTGTGTACATTGTCAACAGAGTTTGAGTGGACTCTTCAGAGTCATTAGCTGAGGTTACACTGTAACTGTAGGCTGATTGCTGGCCTTTAGTGTAGATGACAAGGGCTGTAGTGAGATGAACATAGCCACACAGACTTTTTTATTTTTTTCTAAATGCACCTGCCTGGCATTTTCGAGTGAGCTAATTAGCCTTTCTGACAATAGGATAATAGGGAAATAGACAAAAGGAATTCTTTTATCAATTCATGTCCATATTAAAGCAAATTAAAGTGAAAGTGCATCACTTAAGCACCTCTATTCATAGTGAAACAGCTCCATTGAAGCCATCTGGCCAGTAATGGCTGCAAAGTTGTTGCCACAGAAACCGCAGCCAACCACTGTCTTCATATATTCACAATAAATAGACTAAAACCTTCTGCATTGTTGCCAAAAACACATTGCTATCTGTTATTTAACACGACCACCAGTGCATGAGAGGAGATGGAATTTCTCAGAGGAAGTGCCAAATTAAACAATCAAAAAATGTTACTTCCTCAAACTCATAAACCCACTGAGGGCTGAGAGTGTGAGGAGAGGAGAGATTTTATGTGAGAGCGGAGCAAGAGTGGTAGAGTGAGTAAGACATGCAGACAGAGAAAGACAGCAGGACATAAAAGAGGAGTTTGTAGCACTGTGCAGATTTCCCCCTTCAGCTCCAGCTGCTTTATACACTGAATCTTTTCATGTACAAGTGCCTGAGTCCTCCACAGAGAGTCGGCCCCACAAAGAGCCCTCACAGCCCTGGGCCTGTGAAAAGGTGACACAATCAATAGCCTCTCTCCTTCAGGCTTCTTCATGCTGTTAATGTGGTTGTGGATGTTGTATCTTTCCCTTTACAATTCAATATAACTTTAAGTATATTCAGACAAAATGCAACAAAAAGTTGGAAAGAAAAGGCCAAATAGGTTTCATCTGTTTCTCTGGCATTGAAACTGTCATGTACAAAACATTTGGGTAAATAAGTTAGATTCTTCTAGCTTGAAATTCTATAAATAGTTTTGGAGTTCTGAGTTCGAGCTCAGTGCCAGCTGGTGGGGTCTTTCCGTGTGGATTTTGGAGTTTTCAAGATTGGTCAAAAAAGTGATTGTCTTTTGCTTCGTCTTTAACTTTTGCTTCGTTATTTAGATATTACATCAAATAATCTGACAAATCACTGCTGTGCTGGAATTTAATTGACAGGTTGCTGTGGTAACTTGAGTCGCCAGTGGAGTGAGATCGAGTCAGACCTTCATATCCTCTACTTATTCAATAGAGCATAGTTTTACCAGAGATACGTTCAGCTGTAGTTGTGGGTAAGTGTATACATTAAGTGCCCATTTATCTTCCCTTTACATGTGTTGCGTAACAAAAGTTGTCAAATGTTGCTGGCATTTATACTCCAATGCAAACTTTAAGTCAGCATGGATGTATGTAATACATCTGCTAGTGGGTAGTGCCATTGACATGTTGCTATGGTAACTAGTCTCACTAGTGGAGTCAGACCTTCGTATCTTCTATTTATTCAATATGGGCATAGTTTTACCTGAGATACACTTGACTGCAGTTGTGTTTACACTAACAACACTGTCACATGACTTTGTCTAGCACTGATTGGTAAAGTTTTAGTGTGTCCACAACGGTTAGTTTTCTTTCCCTACGCTCCGGTTGCACTGCTGGTGTTCGTCCAAATATGGTTGCATCCAGTTTTTGGCTCCAAAATGTCATCCAGGGTGACACTAATATATGCTTTGCCTCAAAAAGTTGAGCCATTTCTGGTAATCTTTTGGTGTTTATGGTGCATTCTGTTCTTTTTCTGTTTCTGCCACAAAGGCTATACTGCACGACACTGCCCCCATGACTTCCGGTGGTACTGCTCTGATTTCTGCATTGAGGTACACATCCAAAGTTGGTATGTAATGTACACAGAGACCAGACGGAACACCCCCTGTGTACAGTATGTGAACTCAGCGCAGAGAATAAATGGGCCTTAAGAGCACTGTAATATGACTTTGTTTGACAATGCCTGGTAAGTTTGCCACATCAGTAAGCTAGCAGTTAGCATTAGCTTACCAATAAGACCTCTGACATCCCACAAACCTATAGCTCTGCTGTCATTTGTCCAAATATGGCCACATCCTGTTTTTGGCTCCAAAATGTCATACAAAAATGGACAATCTGATTGGCCTCAAAACAAAAACCAATGGGTGACATCACAGTCACTTTGTCCACTTATATATACAATGTATGGGTCGTCCCAACAATTAATAATGCAAAAATATAATTTTTGTTACAAGAAACTACAACTGTTCATAACACCATAACAGTAGAGAAGTAATTTTTGTGTTTTGTGTCAGAGAGTAATTGTATCTTTTGGATTAGCATATAATAACTTCCTATTAACAATAAGTGTATCTTCTATCCACAAAGTTTATTAGAGCTGATGAACAGATCTTATGACTAGTGATAGACAATGGTGCTCACAGATTGTGTGAAAGAATGTATTTTATAGAGCATAACATTTTTTATTTTACTGTATTTTTTATTTTACCAGTTCAAATAAAGAATTTTTGTTTGAACTGTGTGCTCTGCTTGGACACAGTGGAGGCTCTTTCTGTGTTTCAAATGCAATTTGTATACACAGTATGGAAGGAAGTATAACCAATTATTATACAATGTGTAAGCCAGTACAATCTAACATGAGATTTTTTGTTCATTATGGTTTCAGTGCAAAGGACACACATGAAATCCAGTATAACATATGTGGAGCACATCTGCATAATGATGACTTGAAGTACCGATGGATGTTACTCTTCTGTCTTAGCTGTTTCATATTTATTGGACATTTGTGGAAATAGGGATGGCACTTAAACATGGAACACAATTATTGTTGTTTATATGGTTGTAGTCCATATAACACACTTTCCTTTTAAGCTGGTGCTGAATTTAATGACTGATCGTTTTGAAATTCAGATAGCCCTTTAATGTATAGTCCTTTTTTCTGTATCTGCAAATAACATGTGAGATTCTGCATTTGAAGGTAGAAATGTATATACAATGTACCTTCTTTGTAATGATCCCAGACACAATCTGGAATTAAAAAGTAAGTCTTAAGAATGGAAAAAGGCATTAATTATGAGCCATTACAGCAAATAATGCAGCAATGTTTTACTTTTTTGTTGACAGACTCAAAATGTATGTAACAGGATAATAAATGAATGTAACAGGATAGTAACCCCTATTGTAACATATTATCCCAATCCAAAAAAATAAAACAAAGGAAGGAATGCTACTTTTTTGAGATGTGTTGCTGCCATTAAATTTTAAATTCACTATTATTTTCCATGAGATGGTAAAATATCTCAGTTTCAACATCTGATATATTGTTTATGCTCTGTTGGGATTAAAATACTAGTTAATGATATTTGTAAATCATTGCATTCTGTTTTTATTTACAGTACATTCTGCACAGCATAGCAGCTTTTTTGGAATTGGGATCGTAGATTCAAATTTAATAAGGACACTCTCTTTAGTTCGATTCGATGGGAATCAGTGGTCATTGGTGTTAAATTACAATATTTGAATGACAAAATGGTCATGGTGCACAGATATATTGCCTGAACATTTTTGTCCGGTGATGTCAGCCTTGTTGACTGATTTTGTTGATTGGCCAGTAGGTATATTGACCACAGCCTGCACATTGCATATGCACTGTGTTGTATTCATTTTTTAAAGCCAACCCTTCAGTCAGAGAGGGGGAATTAAATATAAATGGACAAACAGAAAATAATTTTGACATCACCTATCAGCCAGAGTTTAAAATTGGCTCAGAACTTCACAGTGCATCCCTACAAATGATAATATTGTAGCATTAATGGGGTAATAATCTGATACAGAGGTGATAGATTGATGCTGTCATTGTCACTTCATAAAGCATGTGACAATGTACAGTATGACAATGTAATTGTTTCATAATTGTAATGCCGAGAATTCATTTTCCCTTATTTCAAGTTCATCCTGTACATTTGGAACATAGAAACACTGAAATGCTATAATACTTGCACAGTTTCGTTATATTTGCATTTTAGTGTGAACTTTGTTTATTCTCCTTAAGCACTGTGATGTTTTAACTTGATTAATTCCAGGCTTTGGAAAAAAAAATACACAGTATACTGTATTTGTATTTTTTGAATTCCCATCTGTCTTTCTTCTAAAATATGTCAGACTTGTTGCATCAAACAGTGCAACAGCTCTCTGATGTTTCTTACCTGAAAATATTGGACCACAAGAGTGATGAAACAGCCTTCACTTACTGAATCATTTTACATGCAGTCATCATATTGTGTTGTACCTCGAGTGTAGGCATGATGATAAAGTCTGGATGGGCAAAGAGAAGAATGACTTTCTTTTCTTCGTGAAGAAGAGCAGGGTGATGAGGCCGAATCAAATATCACTGCAACTCCAACTGAATACATGGATGTTCATTGTACAGTGCTATTTTGGGATATTACTATTATTGTGGCAACAAAATATTCTGTGTGATTGTTGTTGTATCGGAAAAAAATGGAAAGTAGATAAAGAACAAGCAGGGTTTTTTTATTGTTCATTTCACCTTGAGTTTAGAACAATACATCACATAGCTGTAACGTAATCTTCAAGGTCAGGATCAGATATAAGGGCAGGATATAAGCTCTATCAAGGTTTACAGAAAATCCCAGAAATATCTACTTCAATATTGCTGCAAGATCATGGCAGCTTTGGGGAGTACTCGTAGTCCAGTTGGGTCTGAATATTATGAAAATGTTGCTAAAATGCTAAGACTGTTTCACAGCTTGTTTGGGGTCTCTCCAACATCGACTCTCTGCATTGAATTAAATGTCAGGTTTCAGTGTCTGGTCATAGTGGCCAACCTAAATGACACCAGTGCGTTGAAAGAAAGGAGTAGAAGTAACCTGAGGCTGTCAGATGTGGTCATGCTGTGTTAATGTGAATACATTCCAGCCAACTAATCCTCAATGAAACTCTTATAGTACACCACCTTACTGTAAGCTGACAGCAGTCAATTAATGGAGTTACATCAGCATCAGTGACAGCTGAATGTGATCCGTGTAACTTATTGCTTCAGCCCCTGTGCCTCTACCAGACAGGACAGATCTGTCGAGTCGAGCCGAGATGTAAAATCAGAGCGCCCCCAACTGCAAAATTTCCATTTAACTCCTGACTGCTCTTTGGGTATTTCTGAGCTACAGGCCATTCGTCTTTGCTCTTTTCTTCAAATTCAGACCAGAAATGCAGAAAGAGTGATCTTCAGTTTTAAAGGCACACCTTGTATGTTTTCACTGTTTACATTTGTATATATTCATTTGAAGAGCTGACACAGATTGTGTCACTGATTTGAGTCTTTTTGTCTATAACAAAAAGATACTGGTAGGAGGTGATGTGTAGTATTTTGAGGGGTTTTTTTTAAAAGAAGAACTTTGAGAGAAATCCAAGCTTTGTTACTTTAATTGTGTATTTCATACTAAACAAGCACAATTTAGTGAAATTATAGTATAGAAAGTATAGTCATAAAGCATATATTATTGTTTATTATTTACACATTTGGAAGAAATATTTCTTGCATACCTTCAGCTCAAGAAAACACACATGGTATAATATTACTAAATAAAATGTTTAAAGGAGTTGTATGAAGAGCTCACATATTTTCTTCACTAATATGCAGTCAATATCAATATTCTGCTGAAGTGCATTGACAATAATGGTTAAACAGTAAAAGAATCAAACACTTGAAGCAGCATGACTTTGCAACATACTGTATATTACTTACTGTAGTTTACAGATTTCATGTATAATTTGTGCATATATTTACATTTGTATGTTTTCACTTCATATTTACATACTGTATATTTCCTGTCTGGAATTCAATATATATATGCATATACCGTATTAAAGTTGCCTGCAGAGTTGAGTAAAGGCACTGGTGCTTATTTGTTTACAGTTAGTGCCTTAACGTACATAGACATATTTATTACCGTGTTGAGCTGCTGAACTGATTAAAGATAGTGGTACCTTGAAACTACAGGTTGGTCTTGAACACAGTTCATTGTCTCATTGCTTTGTCACATCAAATCACAACTGTGTAAAGTAGTCCACCAATACACTTTCTTGACAAGTAATTTAAAAATATAAAAATGTGGCAGTGTTACAGTGTAAGACTGACTGAAAACTGTGGATGCTCTTCTGCGTCTCTTTTTGTTGCCATGAAGAGAATGTTACAAAAATCTCAGCATGAGGAAGTCAAAATAAAGGCTAACTTTTAACTCTGGTCTTATTTGGGTTGTTCTATTTTGAGGTGATATGAAATTTCACACCAAATATCTTTTCATTCCAAGCCAAAAATTCCAGCGTCTATGATATTTAGCAACCCACTGATTGCAGCAAGCTTTTGTGTCTGTGGTCTCCAACAAGAACAGCCATATTCACATGCATGTGACCTCAGATTTGAGTTGCATGTGTTACTTCCACTTTGTAATGAGTAGAGCAAATCTATCATCCTCTTAACAGCATTGCCCTTCCCCACAGCAACTGACAACAGGTAGAGGAGCCTCCATTCAAATGCTTTTGAACAAATGTCAGTCTGCTTCAGTCCTGCCCGCTTTTTTTCTCTCCCATGGTAAGCGCATGATCCTCCATCCAGAGGAGATATTGGAAAAATAGAAATGCAAATCCTCTGCCTTCCAACAATTCCACCAGGGAGAGTCTTGAGCTGTCAGTTAATGAATGGCAGAGAGTGCATGAGTAATAGCGAGGGAGAGAAAAGAGAGGGAGAAAACAAAGAAACAGTCAGATGGAGACAGAAGATATATGTGTGTGAGTAGGGGCTTACAGTTTGTATGTGTGACCCTTGAGCGCAAAGGATTTGATTGACCATAACCTTTTGTGGTGTGTTTGTGTGTTTGTGTGCCCCCACTGCACAAACTGAATGCTATTTGAATTGGTCCACCTGGGACCCTGATCCCACTCGACTCCCGTTGCCAGCTCAGGTGTTCTATGAATGTGATTTATTTCCAAACAGGGAGATCCAAATGAAGATGAGGCAGGGGCCACTGCAACTGCCTAGAGAGATGGAGGGGAGGGGGTATTGCAGAGTAACATGGTAAATAGTCAAAAAAGCTGTGGTTGCATGAATGGAAATAAGACTCGTTGAGATGAGAAAAAAGATTTTTGTTTCGATTGCACAAAATTAAGATACATTTTGTAGCAATGTTGGACAGCTATTGATATTAAAGCTGCAGGGGCTCAAACCAAGGGGAAATGTCAGAATTTTAAAACAAACATTCCTTCTGTAGCTATCTCCTTTCTGTCCAAAATCACCTAAATATACAGTAAATGTAGATAAGTCAATATCCTTTCATGCACTCTGGAAAACAGAAATCACTTTTTCAATCTTCTGTATCGAGCCAAGACAGACAAATACAGTCATGTTTGGCTGATTCTAAACAGTAATACTTGTCTGTCTGCAAACACCTGTGAAGTCAAGTCTGAATAGAATAAAATAGAATTTTACTGTCACTGTTACAACAATGAAACTCAAGTTTAGCAGCTGTGTCTTAGCAGCAAACACTTAAAGTGCACAAGAGACTTTAAAACTATAAAAATAAGAAGAAAACTGTATAAGAAATATGTACCCACAATCACACACAATCATACTGAAAGAAAATATTTACAATGCACAAAACTGCAAGGAAATATCAAAATGTGTAAAAAAGAGAACTGTAGAAAAAAATATGTACAACAGAATTAAGAGCAAGGTGCATGAGTTGTGGTTATTGCACTGAGTCTGTGTCACAGAGTGTATTTTCTGCACACAGAAGTAAGTGGATTTCTTATTTGCTCCTAGACAACTGGAGCACATGCACAGTTTTTCTGGGTTGCTAATTTCAGTTGCCAAACACTCCACATAAGCATGTGGCAAGCAACCAACCTTAAATATTGTTAAAATTTGGCTTTAAGCTGTAAATGAATGACATTAACAGGCGCTCACTTTGGTTGTTTTAATGATTATAAGCTACAACAGTGTAAAAAACAGCATGACTGCACCACAAGATTTAATACCTGCCAAGTGTTCACCCATGTCAGATCAAACACCCCTAAGGGGAGCAGCCGAAAGAAGTGTACATGTAAACCACCATTTGTACTGTAATACAACAGTGGTTTAATTCTGTAAAAAGACCCTCACAGATGAACAAATGTGGGTAAAAGCAATAAGTAAATAAAACTTTTTTATACACTTAATTGCATCTCATTCTTGTTCATGAATTGTATCATCATTCGATGTAAATGTTGAGACATCAAAATAAGTTTTAGTGATACCGAAAAAAGATGTTAAATTATAGTAGTACTGAATTTTCACTACATGTATCCTGTTAACATTAAACTGTCTTTGTTTTGGCTGCTGTCAGTAACTGAGCAGGTCCAGCTACATGACTATCAAATGTTATAAATCTATCCTTCGTCACCTCTGCCAGGGCTGATGTCTAGTAATATAACCCAATTTAAAAATGTTTCAACATCTTTTAGGACGATTTAACTGTAAAACAAAGTATGTTGTTTTGTAATGTTTAATAATGCAACATCTCACCTTGAAGACGAATGAGAAAGACTTTCTGCTGAGTAGATATACCACACTATGCATGGACATACACGGCGGACACTAATAATCTTGCGGCAGCCAGTAATAAAGAAAAATAACTCCTGTATTTTTGCCAATCCATCCATCTGTTAAATTGTAGGTGCCGGAAATTTGTGTTCCATCCACTTTCAGTAAAGATCTGCAGTCCTGTTTGACAATTGCCTCCTTCATCAAAACACAGTATCCTCTGTGTTGTTGCTGCATCTAGGACAACAATCCATTCTTTTTTCATTTTGGTCTGTGATGTGTAGTGGCCTTGAATGTCACGGACAGTCCACGTATCAAATCATCAACTTTTCAAAGTTTGAACTGATCAATACTGCATGCATTGCTATTGGTCTCTGCTATTTTGAGTTCTGATTGGCAGACGAAATCTCAATGCACTGTGCGATCCACAATGTGCAACTCGCTTCTAAAGCTACAGACACACAACTGACACCAAGTTATAGTGGAAAGTCTGCTGATTCAGTAATATCATGCGCTAGGATTATTATACAGTTCTGTTTTCTTTTTTCACTAGTTTGTTAAGGTAATATGTTACTTATAGGTCTGTTGTTGGATTAATTTCGTTCATTTGAAAAAATATTCATTTTATTGTCAGTTTGCAGATGCTTTTATTCATTTCTTGTTCCATTTGTTTTATTTTATATTATATATATTATAATATTTATATGTTCTTAATTATTTTGTTTTAGTTTGTTCTTTTTTTAGATAGATAAATTTTAAATTCAAAGATATTCAACAGTCACACTTTCAAAGCACATTTACATTACCTTTTCTTCCAGTGTTTGAAAAGGAGAAGGCAGAAGTATAAACTTATTTGTTTCTAATCCATTCCCATTACACACTACTCAAATGATTTTATTCAAGTTAAGAACAGAACAGCGCAAAAACAGTAAAACTATATTTTTGGCTTTAAACACTGCCATTACTGTCCTAGGTTAAATTGCTGATCCTCATTCTTATATTTATTTACTATTTGTATTTTATAAATTCTTTTAAGCTGGTTTATGTTTTACCCTGCCTTCGCCCCAAGTCAGCATCCAGTCCAACATCCCCCCCGACACTTGCGAGGATTAAGGGGTAGAAAATGGATGGATGGATGGTTTATGATTTATTTGTTAGACTGTTCCATAATTTATCCCCTGCAACTGAAACACACATACTTTTTAGATTTGTTCTGACACACAGCATTTTTACTGTAAATTTAGTTTTCCTCTTGAATTTTATCCCCTTTCCCTCTCTGAAAACAACCTGAATTAGAAGTAAGTTATATCTTGTTTTGAATAGTAATTTTGCTGTTTTAAACCAAATTAAGTCTAGAAATTTTAGAGCTCCTATTTTTAAAGAGTTCATTTGTATGGTCTTTGTATCCTGTGTTATTTATTAGTCTTATGGTCTTTTCTGCATCACATGTATTGCTTGTATGTTGCTGTTTTATGTGTTCCCCCACACCTCTATAGAGTAAGTCATATACAGTACGGTAAAAATATCGTACAGTATAACATATGTAGTGCCCTTTTCTGAGGATACATGCCTTGTTTTCCCCAGGACAGTAATGTTCCATGCCAACCTCCCCCGAACATATTTAGTTTTTTATATATAGATTTCCAGCAGATTTTGTGGTCTAAGATCATACCTAAAAATTTTATTTAGTTTATATCCTTTATCAGTTAGGGGTGTAACGGTACATGTATTTGGATTTGGATTTTTCGGTATGGGGCATTCGGTACAGAACAGAGGCATACGTTTCCACACAGAATATACTGAGTGAGACGATGAAGCAGACTGTCAAGTAATACTTCACACTCTGTTCCTGTGGATGGCAGTAATACAAAATAATTTCAAATGTATAGGGTACATCCGTCCATCCAGCCATCATCTTCTACTTATTCTGGTCAGGGTTGGGGGGGCAGTAGCCTAAGCAGAGAAACCCAGACTTCCCTCTCCCCAGCCACCTCCTCTAGCTCCTCTGGGGGGCCCCCAAGCATTTCCAGGCCACCCGAGAGACATAGTCCCTCCAGCGTGTCCTGGATCTGCCGCAGGGCCTCCTCTCAGTTGCTCAGCTAGTTTTGGCAACTGGGGATCAGCCCACCCAGGCCTCCGCCTTTGGTTGCCACACAAACCACCCAGCATTGGACCCTTACAACTCTTCTTGCAGGTGCCACAGAAAGGCATAGTCATAAGGCTCTTCTGAATCACTCTTAGTCTGACCTGCCACTGAGGACCTTGCCTTGGGAGACCCTACCAGGGGTGAATTTCCCCTGGTGACATAACTCCTAGGATCACTCAGGCACACAAACCACTGCACCATGTTAAAGTGGTGATTCAAGGAGGGGATAAAGCGTACAATTCATCAAAATTTTATGACGTGGACTCATTTACAGCGAACCTGTAAACACTTTAAAATGAATTTTGGCTCTCATCTTTACTCATTTTAGACATTTTTGCAGATTTAGTTACATACTGTTAATGGTGTTCATTTTCTCGGTTATTTTAATGTTCATGTCTGTTCTGTGTATTTACAGTATGAAGTTATTGCTCATTCCTTTGCTCTTTTCATATACTAATGCAGAAAAGGCACACATTGATGTATTAACATTTCACCAGAAAACAATTAACTTTTCAACACCCCGCATTTCCTGAAGAATCTAAAGAAGCCAGAATAAAAATGTCCTCCCACCTACTAATGTTGAAATGAAACCTACACAATTATGTTTACCTTAAGACCACAAGAGAGAACACTAAGCACACCACAAAAGCAGTGTTTATTTCTTTTAAGGTATATTTTAAAAGTCAGCTTATAACTGCATTCATCAGCATGTGGCGTTACATATGGATACTCAATGCACATTCTTTCATTATGCAACAAATGGCATTTTCAGAGTATGTTATAGGAGGCATATATGTCTAATCCAGTCTTTGCTGCTTTATGTTAATGTGAAGGCTATAAAGTCAGAGGCTATATGAGATTGTCAGTGGAACCTGCTCTTGTCTTTCTCTGCCTTCTCGCCCTGAAACCTGCAGCTCCCCCTCCTAACACCAATGACCTCCGCCTTCCATGGGGAGTCAAGCAGGGCTGAGGGGGGAAAATGAGAAAGAGAAAAGCAGGGATACAGCAGTGTGTGAGTGTGGCTGGAATGTGAATGAGCATGACACAAGGTGTGAGAAATGAGGATGTTTCACACAATGACTACAAATGTGGCCATTCATTATCGGCCCACTTCTTCCATTTGCTCAGTGGGCGCTGTTTGAGGTGGACCTGCTTCACAACTCCATGTCTTCTCTGCCTCTACGTCTCAGTATTGATGTGACTGCAGTGCTCTAAATGAGATGTTCATTTTTGTACAACTTTTAACTGTCAAACACGCTGACGTTAGCATGATGTGAATACATGTTGGACTAGCTTGACAACATGCAGTTTGCATGTAAAGTTGCTATTTAGTTGCTTAGCATTGGTTCCTCATAGACACCAGGTTTACATGTGACCTTTAAACACAAATACCTCAAAGCTGCTGAATTTACAGGTACCAGGGCCCATCAGATGTAATTTGATTGCTGTAATGATGTGATTAATGATTTATTGCTTAACATGAGTAATGAGAAATAAAGTGCGTGAGAATCATATTATTAATTTGAATATACATTACAGATTCATATGTACTGGATGGCTATTTAATTAAATGCCAGACTGTGTAGATTCAGACTAAGGTGAAAAGTCAAGTGTGTGAAATAAGCAATGGCCTGGTTTCAATCAGGACAGAAATTAATTTTCTCAGCTGCTGCAAATGAGATGTACTCTACCACAGATATGACGAAGAAATTATGGGGAATGAATCCCATGTCATTCAGAGGATCCTGCTTTCATACACTATAATTTGAGCCAGAATGGAGAAGACGACTTGTGTGAAATTCAGTCCTTGTCATGCACTTCTTCTCTCCCTCATGTGCAGGACTATTGACCTTGGTACAGGCTGCAAAAGAGCTGAGGGCCAACACAACGTTTTCACTTTCATTCATTTCCTGTCAGCCACTCATCAGTTCAGTTTCATCTATTACATCCTCTAGCTTGCATCCATTTAGCAGAAAAATCCTGGCAGTATATTATGGATGGACAACTGAGGGATGTTATGAATAGATTATGACTATGCTATGAGGAAAACTGTCTACTCGTAGTGCTTTATAGCAGCGGCTCCTGAACCTTTTTTTCTGGGGACCCAATTTTTTAGAAATTCAGAAACAATTGTGCAGCACAGTTGCATACATGACTAAGGATCACATCTTTCCACCAACATATGAAAACGTTCCTAGAGAATGCAGTGAAAGCAGAAGCTTCCTTCTGTGTATGTATGTATGTCATTAATGTGCTTTTTCTTGCCGACACTCCAGATCAAACCAGACAGAAGACAAACCTACGAAACCAGAGTGAGTACATTTTCATACATTTCTGGCTGTATTCCTTGCACTGCAGTGTTATCATGCAGAGATACACGCCCTACTCAAAGGTCCCCCAACACAGCAAAACAACCGGAAAGTATCTTAGAAACTTAACAGACTGATGGGTATATGTCTGAAGGTAAATGCTGTATACCAGCACACACTCCTGTTGCCTGCAGCAGTACTTAACCATCACTATATCCAGTGGTGAGTAAACAGAAACAGTACTCAGGTAAAAGGACTGTTACTTTACAATTTTAATGACCTAAATAAAAGTATAAGTAATCATAAAAACAAGTACCTGAGTGCGAGTAAAAAAGTTGGTCATAAAAAACTAGTCAGGTAGTGAGTAACTTCATCATGTGGAAATGGTTATTTATTTATTTTTAATTCAGTTTTATTGTTTTTTATCATGCTCATCAGTTGTCTTAGTTACATTGCTGAATTTTATTAATATGTTTGACCTTTGTGCTCATTTTATTTTGTATTGTGTTGTTGTTTTGTTCATTTATGTTGGTTATTTTGATAATTTTTGTTAATTTACTTTATCGATTTGTCAATTTTTGCTCATTTTATTGTGTATTTGGTGATTTTTTTCAGTTGTGTTTGTTATAGTTCTGTGGTACTTGATTATGTATTTTCTTCATCTTTGTGCATTATGTTGTGCATGTTGTTGATTTTGTTCAGTTTTATAGGTTGCATTATTTTTAATTACTGTATTCTTTTTTTGCCTGTTTTGTGTGATTTTTAATTTATTTTGATGATTTCTGTGGATTTCTGATTATTATGTTAATTTTGTGCTCACCTGTTG
>JAQQAE010009475.1:0-14584 GCA_029823295.1 Pseudamia nigra
TCTTGGAGCCGGACGATCGGTTCCCCAGTGGCCAAACGGTGGAATTACAACTTAAAGTTACTTCTGCATTGGCCTCAGTGAATGTCCCCCTGGTTTTACCACAGACGAACACTTTTATTTTTACCTTACTGATTATTATTTAATTATTTATCTGTGTGGCCTCAGGGTTTCTGTAGGGTCTTAAGAAGTCAAATCAAAATTTTAGGCCTTAAAAAGTCTTAAATTCATGGCATATTGTTTTCTAAGTCTTAAATAATTTCAACGGGGTCTTAATTTTCCTCTGCCCATGTAATGCTATCTCAAATGCACAATGGAACTGAAGCTCATTAAAATGTATAACGAATGTACAAGCACAACAAGCAACTTATACCGAAGCGCTTTTGTCACAGCCAATCAGCTTTTGTGTCACTGGCGAGTGCTTTCGAACAGAAGATGAAGAAGAATGAGGAAGCATAATTCAGTGACACATGGCTTAAAAAAGAAACTATTAGGTCGCGGTTGAATCCGGTTGTACGGAGCAACTTTGAAGCCAGCTGCTTCTTATGTAACGTTGATTAAACTGGGAACACTGGCAGACGACAGCCACTAGCCCAGGCTTTAAATTTAATTCAGAATGGCCTTAAATGTCTTAAGACGTGGTTTGGTTAAGAGACAAAATGACAGGTAGGCTATGATGAGTGGTATTTTTTCCCGCACATTTTATGATGTGTTCATGATATGTCTCTCCACATGTCATCATCAAGGTTGGGAAGGATGAGGAAGATTTTAAAATGGGAAGCGGAGCTGTTCTCGCCTAGACAGGGTTCCCACATGTCACAGAAAACCTGGAAAATGATGGACCAACTTTTCAGTCATGGAAACCATGTGGAAAATGAGAAAAAAAAGACAAATGTCCTGGGAAAGCTTACGGGCGTACTCGCACTAGGGCCATTTTGGCTCCAGCCGAGCCGGGGCCCACTTCACACCTTTCCGGTCCCCGGTGCGTCTCTGCTCACATCACTGAGACTCGATTGGTCTTGTACAGACGTCATCACGTCGTTTGTACAGTGTGTACGTCATCAGAAGCTGCAGCCGATGCATTAAACGGATTCGGCATCATGGATCACAACACGGGAATCGTCCGGATGATCGTAATGATTTTACGTGTGTGTCTGGTGACACACCTCGGTTTCTGCAGAACGCAAGGCGACGAGTTGTAATTAACCGCGCTGCCTGCAGGCGGGGGTTTTTTTCAGCTGCTGCCATTGTTTTGACATGACTAGTGAAGGACGCGGTGATTTTACATCATCGTCACGTACGGTCGCCGCGCTCATACGCGTGTGTCACCAAGCGTTCCGTGCACTGGCCCACCTCTTCCAACCGCGCTGAGGCCCGGTGCCAGAGCGCGGCTCGGTTCTATTCGCATTACTCTAACGATCCGTGCTAAAGGTGTGAAACACGCCCAGGCGCCGAACGAACTCCCAGTGTGATGCACCCTAAGTTGTCCTGGAAAATTATTGTTGCTTGTGTTGTTGATTTTTTTTTTTTTTTTTTTTTTTGTAAAAATTTGGTGTTATTTTGTACATTTTTCTTAACTTGACTATTTTGATCACTTTTAGTGACTTTGCAGATCTTGTACTTTTCAATTTTTTTATTTGTAGAGCGCCAATCATAATCACTGATTATCTCTAGGAGCTTCACAATTTGAGGCTGAGACCTCATGACTATGTCATACAATGAACCTAGTGCATGTTTTTGGTTGTGGGAGGAAGCTGGAGAACCCGGAGAACCCAGAGAGAACCCACGCAGACACGGGGAGAACATGCAAAGGCCCCACCACCCGTTTGGGATTAAACCCAGGACCTTGTAGCTGTGAGGCACGAGTGCCGCCCACTGCACCACCGTGTGGCCCAATTTGAGAAAAGAGTGGGAACGGAGTTTGAAAATCCAGATTCTTTCTTGGTTGTTGGGTTTTACATGTGTTGTCACCAGAACTGATGTGTTTTATTTAGGGCTGTCAAACGATTAAAATTTTTAATCTGATTAACCACTGGGTCACTGTGGATTAATTTTGATTAATCGCGATTAATACCCATTTGTTGTTTTTCATTTTGTGGGAGCAAAAACACTCATGATAGATGGCGATATAGACACTGGACTAAAATTACTTATTTTACATTAAAAATGTATCGTTTTTCTAATTTAAACTTGTGTAATTGAAGTAAATTCCAGCTGCTTTGTAGAACTTAACAGAACCTCTGGAACGTTCTGATCCAGGTGTTTTTGTAGAACTTAACAGAACCTCTGGAACGTTCTGATCCAGGTGTTTTTGATTCATTGTTTTCATCAGTAACTAATGTCATTTGTTTCAAAATGTGTAAAGACTTGTACTTTTACATTTAAATTGACTTTGAAGCAGTAAATACTAAAGAAGTTTTCAGTGAGGTGGGTCAAATGGACCCGAAGATTTTATCAGTTTTTCCTTGATATATGACTTATTGTGCGTTATTCGCGTTAAAATTTTAATCTAATTAATCCGGATTAACACATTAACGTTGACAGCCCTAGTTTTATTCCAACTGATTGTGTTTACAGCTCAAAAACATGTTTTATTGTTTAGTGTCACTTTAGTCGTACCTAATTTTGATGGCGCACAGTTCAAAAATGACAAAAAGCTGTGAAAAAGAATAACTTGGCTGCTAAAAATGTAACTTTGGGTTGAAAAAGGTCTTTTTTTCTCTCACAGTTGGTCATGAAACAGAGAACTGGTCGGTCCTTCGACGATACCTGGAGTTCTACGTGTTGGAGTCCAAACTCACCGAGTTCCACGGTAACTGCCACGTATGACCAACAATGAAACCGTATCATTACTTTTCTGTTTCATAATTTAAATGTTAATGATTCTATGTTTTGTTTTTTTTTCTTTCAGGCACGTTTGCAGATGCACAGCTTCCTTCCAAGCGAATCATTGGACCAAAGAATCACGAATTCCTCGAATCAAAAAGGGAAGAGTTTGAAGAATATTTACAGGTCTGTGATGTGAATTTTGCCATCAGAGACAGATAACGGAGTGTTTTTTTTTTTTTTTTTTTGATAAAAGCAATATTATTACCTTGACTTTGTTAGAGCACAGGACAAAATAAATATTGCATTAGTACTAACTGATTGTGTTTTAATGTGTCACGTGGTTTTCCACATGAGATGCATAAACTTGACAGTAGCTGCTGTAGTTTAAATGTTTTTATGAGTCAGATGTTGATGTGAGACGCTCACGGTTTGTTGTTTTTCTCGTTTCAGAGACTCCTGCAGCATCCGGAGCTCAGTAACAGTCAGCTGTTGGCCGACTTCCTGTCTCCTCACAGTATGGAGTCTCAGTTTCTGGACAAGATGCTGCCCGATGTCAACCTGGGTACATGCACTACACGCAAAGTGTTTATGGAGGCACTAACTCAGACACTCTGACATGCAGGCAAACTGAACTCTCATGTGACTAGCGTGGAATTTATCTCTGTCAGGATGTCATGGACCTTAACATCTGGACGATGCTTGGGGAGGATTTTTGTGCACATGTCAGAACTGACACATCACGCTGCATCCATGATACCATACGACTGACGTACACGACTCTCTGATCTGCATGTTAATGTGTATGACTGGCTGCTAATTACAGGGTTTTTTTTTCTATGTGATCATAATCCTGCTCACTTATGAGCTCTATTTTGATAACTATGCTTTTTTCTCTCTCACCCCCACCCCTCCCCTTCTTTTCTCCCCCAAACTGCACGTGGTGGCGCGCTTGTTGACGGCGCAGCGGCCCACCCCCCCTCGGTGGGAGGAGACTAATTTCGTTGTTGATGGAACCGTTGACAATGACAAAGTATATCTGTATCTGTATCTCAATCAAGTGAAAGCAGCAAGAATACATGTTTTTTGTAATGTTTCTTTAAAAATCAAGGCATAGTTCTTCAGTGCAAGTAAAAGCAAACTGTGTAAAACATGCAAAAGTGATGATGAAAATAACATACGTTTGCAAAAAGACAAATTAGTGTAAGGGTTCACTCACACGGGGCCTGTTTCATCCAACTCCAGTTCACACGGGAGGTGTGAATGTCTAACTGAACCGGTTCCACCTAAAAACCAAGGTCTCGGTCCGCTTCGGGTGAACTGAATGCAGGAAGCGGACGACAATGCAGGGCATCGTGGGTAAACACAGCCAAAACAAATGCACATGTCCGGGAGAAATGGCTCGTAGTCAGATGCAAAGGTTTGGTTTGGTTTGAAGAACGAGATGCCGTTCTTTGCACATGACTGACGAACACGAGGATGCTTGTTCGGCAACGAGCCTCGTTTTCACTCAGGTTGGATGATGCTGAATGTTGGCATCACAATCGTTCTGAGTCTAAAGGACTGAAATGACCAAAAGATGAAAAAAACATGCAAAAGGTGAAAACTGTGCAAAAAACCCTCATCATTTTTGTGCATGTGTCTGGTCATAAACTTCATAACAACATAAGTCAAGTGGCACCAAACGGCTGGTGCAGGGTCCACTTTATGGACACTTTGAAACATGGACACGAGCCACAGATTGAAACATGTTACTAACGTCCAACTTAAACTCTCCCTTTGTTTCTGCAGCTTCACAGGATGCATTTATTGTGCTAATTCTTATGTTTTTTTTTTCCCCACAGGAAAAATATTCAAGTCTGTCCCAGGGAAGTTGATAAAAGAGGTGAGTCTGAATTAATGAATAATCATAAATAAGACGAGACGTCCTGATGAATCGGGACATTTAGTGCAGACAGTCATTTCTCAGGAATATATCTGTCTTCTCATTTACGTTTAATTGAGCCAGAAATGATTATTAATGAGCACGGATTCAGTTTCTCCAGTTTAATTTCACCGTGGGTGATCTGTGTCGGATTATTGGAGCTGCAGCGTGCACGTGAAAATGAAGAAGAATTAATCCTCCAGCTGTCTGCTGGGATGTTACTACATATCCCACTGAAATTAGGAGCAGCATCTCCGTGATCTTATTCCTGATGAGTGATGTTCGTTCTGCAGAAAGGACAGAACCTGGAGCCGTTCATCCAGTCCTTCTTCAACTCCTGTGAGTCGCCCAAACCCAAACCGAGTCGACCCGAGCTGACCATCCTCAGCCCCTCAGCCGAAAACGACAAGAAGGTACAACGCAGCTCGCTTCACAGTGAACGTTCACACCCCCTCGTTGTGCCATTTAAGTGTCAAAATGTGCAAAAACTAAACACTGAAAGATCAGTGAATCCAGCTTGGGATGGAAACACCGTCTCAGGGAGCATACTCCCAAAATAACCTGCAGCTCAACTCATACGGACTTCGTTTATTGCATCATCATCATCATGGCTTCAGACACTAATCAGCAGATTATTGGTAAAATTGTAAAATGTCAGCAGACAGTAGCAGATGCCTGGCTGAACGTCCCAAGGCCTGAATATGTGCATTTAAATAAATATTTTACTGTTCATTCAGCAAAGTAAACCCCACAGTTATTCACTTTACTATCATATCCTTTACAGTTTGCTGTACATCGATACAGTAATATCAGCGGCTCAAAGTTATGTGATATTATCCACCTTTTATTGCTGGGCGGTATACCGGAACGTTCAAGCAGCTGTACTTCTGTCCCGCAGACGACAGCCAACTGTGTCTGTAGATACTAACTGACATAAATAAACTGACTGACTGAAACACAATGACGAGAGATGAACTATCTGTAGTGATCCTTTATTTCTTGATTCAGATCCCCATTAAGGCTGGCGTACACTGCGATTTTAGAAACGTGTGGTGCACTGTGCGACCGTTTCAGCTGTAAACGCACACACTGTGCATTCTGAGGCCGTGGTACAATGTACAAAAGGACTAATGGTCCCAAAACGTGCCACCGGCAGCTGGAAGAGTTGATGCAAGGTGGGATGGATCCCAACAGATCAGAAGTTTGTCAAACACTCCGACCAACTCCTTTGGAACCAACAACCGTGTCATGTTCATAGCTGTGTGAATCATCTTCCTTCCCCGTTGTCACGCTTGGTTTAAACTTCAGCAGGTCGTCACAGAGTCAAAAACAGTACGTAGTGAAGAGGCCGGTGAGTGTGCACAGAAGTAGCAAAACAATCAGAGTGGTCATAAAACGGGGAGGGATGCTAACAAAAATGAAGGACTTTATTAAACAGGCTGCTTTTTCCAGCTGTGTAAACATGATAAATGACTCGCACTGACACAGTGCAGAGAAGTGTCCACCTCTCGTCACACTCTGAAACCAACTGTCATTCTTTAAACTCGCAGCTGTTCACTGAGCTGTTTAAGAACAACGCAAACCTGCCTGAGGGTCCAGAGGAGAAACAAGACCACCACCGCTTCTGGGAAATGGTCCCTGTCGACGGCATGTATGACTACATGATGTATGTCGGTGAGTGATGCAGAAGCTGCTGCAGCTTCAGGCTCAGTCGTGCTTCTCATACAGGCTTTTATTAAGCCATAAACGGTTTTGTCAGTCAGCTCACGTTTTATTGAATCATTCTGAGCTGTTGATGAGAACGGGCAGATTGTCCAGTGTGTGGAAATGTAACAGCTTTACGCAGTCATTTATGGAACTCAATGGAAATAAGTTGGAGTATCTGCAAAAGTTTATCATATGGTGGTTATGCTAATTTTTGAAGCCAAGTCCCAGAGTGAACAAATCTCAAGACGTGACTATGACCCATTGGAATTACCATAAAGATAACCATACATGTATTTATACGACTAGTTTTATTAATTGAGAAAAGCGTCTTAAGCCTTTATTTTGGTAGCTATTGTCGTATACTGACCTTACACGTTTTTGTCTACTGTAGAATCACGACACCACCAAGCAGACAGGTTCACATTCAAACAGTCACTCGGGACTTAAGATGTGAAATCAGTGTCAAAGTCTGCAAGTGTGTGTGAAAATGGACAAAAATCACAATGCGAGCTGCCCTTCACAGGCCGTGTGGTTTTCCACGTGTCGGATCTCCTGCACCACGTCCTGGCCGCCGGCAGGATCCTGTTCAGGAGTACGTTCGACGCCTACATGGACCAGTACATGCAGAGCAAACTGGAGCAGATCCTGCAGGAGCACCGCATGGTTTCCCTCATCACGCAGCTGCGAGGTGGGATGACGGGACAAACCTCCACAACGAACTGACTCTGCTTCATCCTAGGAGTTTGAGTGTCACTAGTCATGTATTTTAGTCTTTAAAGGTAAAGCTGATGACGACAGAACAAACTTAAATGTAGAAAATGAAAAACAAATCATATGACAAAAACATCCACACAGTGTCCTCGGTGAACGGAGACGTCTCAACGGAGGACAGACGTCAGGGTCACACCAGCAGAAATGTCACACGTGGGACGTTAACCCGTGACATTTTTTTTTTTTAATCTGCAGACGCTGTGTTCTGTGAAAACACCGAGGAGCGAACGTCGGGGGACAAACAGATCAGAGCCAAGCAGACGTTTGAGGAGATGATGAACTATTTACCTGGTCAGTTTTCAGTCAAACCATCTCCCATCATGTACGACCTCTGCTCCGCTTTACTTCCTGATGGGGCTGTTAATAATCAACAAGGACGTCATCAGAGAATAGAATGTGTACAGGTGTTTCGAGGAGATTTGTAACCAAATACAACGTCGATTTTGGGGGGAAAAAACATCCCATGTACTGCATTTGATCCCATGCACACCTGAATTTAATCAAAGCCTGAAAAACTGCAGAGCATAAATGGATATTAACAAAACTCATCATTATCTGAATAATATTACATTGCAGGAAGGAATATGCTGCCATTATCAATCAATTTTTAAAAAAGATCATTATACAGTGGAACCTGGGGTCACGAGATTAATCCTTTGCAGGATCAAGCTCATGACACGGGACCAGTTTCCCCTCAGAATACGTGTATTAATCCATTCCAAGACCCAAGAAAACTCCGGTATATAGTATGTATTACACACCTGCATGTGCATGTTTATTCATTATTATTATTTGAAAAGGAAGTTATGTTAATTATCTGAAAAGGAATGCATGAAATTAGTTGTAAAATGATTTAGAATGACGGGCGGCTGCAGGTGAAGGAGCAGTAGCTTCTCCGTCTCGTCATGCAGACACAGGCTGCTTAGAAACCAGTCAGTCAGTCCCGCAGCAGGTTTCACAGACTCCATGGTTTCTCTGCCTCGGTGTCGTGCAGCCGGTGGAGGGACTTCGACTGGATTCCTTTGCCAAGTCCGTCACTCGGACGCCACGAGAACGTTTTGCTATGATCTCGTGTTTCACCTGCAGCGACATCGTATCACGGGTTTTCTTCTCACTGTAGATCGATGGAGCAGTGGTTTTACTTTTATGACACTGCTTTATTGTACAAACTCTGGACATGAACAGGCTGGTAGTAACACATGACGAGATTCTAACTCTCGCAACCGTAAAGTGTCTGTGACGTAAAGCTGCGACACACAGTAGCTTATGCTCTTAAAGCCATACATGACCCTCACCACCAGCACCTTCTTAGTAGTGATCGACCGATATGGGTTTTTCAGGACCAATACCCATTATTATCAGATAAGGGGGCCGATAACAGATATTTGGAGCCGATATTCATTTGCAGTGAAAGTATAAAATTGTCGTAAAAATGTTGAATAATACAAACGCTTAACTTGGTTTAAATGCCTAAAGCATGTTTATTTAACCAAATAAATGAAAATAAATAGCTCCAGAAGCGCGTGGATCCTAGACTCACAAGTTATTGTCGTAGTCGTGAGCTGTAGAGTTTGTCATGTGACTTTCACACAAACACACACTATTCTCCACATGACATATATGGAGCGTTTAGAGCCAGACTGGTGAACTAATGTTATATTATCAGCACCTTCTTTCAAGTAATTCACAGACGTGTCGGGAGGTGCTACGAGCTAGCAGAGCTGCCGCTAATGTTTACTCCGCTCTTACATTGTTCTGCTGCTTCACTGTAACGTTAGATGTAGTCGTGAGATACAGAGCGCTAGGATGTTTATTACAATTTCAGGAGAGTTTTCTGCGTTTACCTGTAACACTGCTCAACCAATGCACAAAATGCACAAAAAAGAAAATAATCAAGGAAATGGACAAAAACGAACTGTATAATCAAGAAATTGAACAAAACTCAGCAAAGCAAGTAAAACTATGAGCAAAACTGATCAAAATAATCAAATATTAATAAACGAACAAAATGAGGAAATCATCGAGAACAACAAAACAGATAATATCAAATAAATGTCAAGAAATTGATCTAAATGTTGACACGATAAACATCAAAAGTTTAAAAAAAGATTTGTGAAAATGAACAAATTAAGAAATGACATGGGGGGGGGGGGGCATGAGTTAAAAATTAACAAAATAATCATGGAAATAAACAAAAATGAACAAAATACCCGTTTGAAGGCAGGATGTAGGTTGTAATAAATTCCACGTTATTTTTTTACTCTTACTTAAGTACTTGCTTTTGAGTACTTGTACTTCTTCTTCAGCCTTTAGAATTAGAAAGTAACAATAGTTTGACTTGAGTACTGATCCTGCGTACTCATTCAGACCCGGAGAATGAATGGACATGAGTCGTGTGTGTTTGTGTTTGCCGTCAGACTTGGTGGGGAGGTGCGTCGGCGAGGAGGCGAAATACGAAGGCGTCCGGCTGCTGTTCGACGGCCTCCAGCAGCCGCTGCTCAACAAACAGGTGAGCAGCCCAGACAGCTCCTCCGGGGGGACCCCGAGACAGTCCCTGGGTCTGTCCCAGGGAACTGGGGATTGGACCACCCAGGCCCCCTGCCTTCAGCTGCCACCCAAACCACACAGCACTGGACCCTTACGACCCTTCCTGCAGGTGGGGGGTCCAGAAGAAGACGTGGTCGTAAGGGTCTTCTGAATCATGCTCAGCCTGACCCATAGTCTGTTTATATAACTGGACAAAGTGACCCGTTAGTTTGTGAAGGGTCGTTTTGAGGTCAGTCAGGTCGTCACTTCCTGGACGACATATTGGAGCCAAAAACAGGATGTGACCATATTTGGACGAACGGCAGCAGGGCTTATGAAGCGTTCATGCCAGCAGACTCATGGGAAGCTAATACTAGCCGTTAGCTTACTGACTCGGCAAAACTTCACCACACAGTGTCAAACAGTCATATTATGGTGTTGTTGGTGTAAACACTGACCCACAGCTGCAGTCGAGTGTATGTCATCACATTAGAGGATCCAAATAAAACGTTTGAGACCACGATGACCCATGAAAAAAAATTTATTGACTTAGTGTTTTCAGATAGAATCTCACGTATCTATGGGAAAAAAGCTTCTTGGAGCCGGACGATCGATTCCCCAGTGGCCAAGCGGTGGAATTACAATTTACCGTTACTTTTGTATTAGCCTCACTGAACAACCCCGGTCGTTGACCCTTGGTCTGACCTGTCACCTGGGACTAGTTTGCCTTGGGAGACCCTACCATCTTTAACGGAAGGTGGAGGACTTTGGTCAATGCTGTTTAGAAACAGCAAGCGTTAAGTTGAAGACGTTTCCTTGAACGAATGAGCTCGTTTCAGACACTCACTTTGTTTTTCCAGATGACGTACGTCCTGCTGGACATCGCCGTGCAGGAGCTGTTTCCTGAACTGGGCAAGGTAAACGGTCACTGTGCAAACCTCTCCATGTCAGCACAGCTCCCACATCTCCACGCACAGCGTTTGGCTGCAGCGCGCCGTCGTTGCAGACCAGCAGTCGACAGCCACCGCAATCCAAAATACCACCAAGCTATCTGAACCCCGTGTGTCTCACATAACCCACGATCTGCAAGATGTCTTATTACTAGGGCTGTCAAAATTGATGCATTGATCTGGATTAATGCATTTGCGTGATTAATTTGATTGAAATTTTTAATGCAATTAACACACAATAATTCCTATATCAAGGAAAAAGTGATGAAATCTTATGTGACATTTGACCCACGTCACTGACAACGTCTTTAGTATTTACTGCTTCAGAGTAAATTTAAATGTAGAAGTATAAGAAACAAATGACATTAGTTACTGATGAAAACAATGAATCAAAAACGTGTGGATCAGAACGTTCCAGAGGTTCTGTTTTAAATTACAACAAAAATAGTTCAGTGGCACCGATTAATCAGGTTTTAAAAAATTGTTTTGACAGCCCTAATTATGACTTTATTTTTCATTTTGTTAAGAGGAGGTTATGTTGGTTTGTTTGTTAGTAGGATTACACCGACACTAGTTCCCCGTTAATTAAATTACACTCGAACCCTGGTAAAACACGGCAATAAAAATAAACGCTGTAATATTAACGGTCGTCACATCAGGAAATGAAACCATCGTTTTCTGTTAGTTTGGAGTTTACGACTCAAGTCGTTCACAGCAGCGTTATGTAAAACCGACGTCGCAGAGTTTGGAGGCAGAGCCATGTGGTTGAGAGGTTAAAGGTCAACCCAAATTGAGCACTCAGAGCAGAACAAACAACCGGTTTCCTGTTGAGACGAACACTTTAAGATCCATTAAAGCCTAAAAATCCAAACGAGATGACGGGGAACGTTTTACCTGCAGCTTCACAGAGGAAGGAAAAAAAAATGTTTGCATCTACAAAACATTACATTTTAGGTGAAGTGGAGCTTTTGAAACCTCTGTGTTTAGGATTCGTCATCTTTCATCCAGACCAGTTCCAACAGCGACCGACTCACAAAGGCACAGATTTTATACCATTTTAATGTAAATATTTAATTTCTGACCTGATTTTTTTTTTTTTGTTTGTTTTTCCACCAGACGACGAAGGAGCTCGTCATCGTGTGAAGCTGATATTTATCAAACACGTCTCATATGAATCATTAAAGTGCAATACCTCCTCAGTCAACATTCCAATGTGTATTAAAGCACTAATAAATATATATATTTATTGTCACCACATGTCTGTTGTGTTTGTCTTTTTGAATAAATGTTATGAATAGGCCAATAAAAACATTAAATCTGCAGAAACTTTCCAATGAAGTCGGGACGTTGTGTAAATCCTGCAAAACCTACATTCAGTCCCACACACAACAACAAGATAATGTTCAAACTGATAAACTTTGTTTTTTGTAAACATTTACTCATTAGGAATTTGATGTCTGCAACACGTTCCAGAAGAGTTGGGACAGGGGCAACAGCAGACTGGGAAAGGTGAGGCATGTTCAGAAACGCCTGTTTGGAAGATTCCAAGGGTTAAATGGAAAAGAAAACCGTCGAGCAGAACCAACGGCTCTGGACAGGAGGGAATCTGCCTGGACCGGCCGGGTCAGTGGACGAAAGAAAAGGGTAGAGATGAACACAACCTGGAAAATTCAAAAATAGTCAAATATCTTTTGGACAGGTTCAAATCTTGAAATATATCACTGTCTAAGAGCCAATACTGTGAGAAAATACTACAGTAAAAAAGTTAATATTGTCAATGTAGTACAGTCAGAGTACTTCCCTAATTCTGGTGAAGTTGGGATGTTGTGTAAATGTAGATTAAAAATAACATACAATGGTTTGTAAACCTCAAACCCATATTTTATTCACAGTAGAACATAAACCACATATCAGATGTTGGAGCTGAGACATTTTATCATTTCATGGAAAATTAGTTCATTTTGAATGTGATGGCAGCAACACATCTCAAAAAAGTTGGAACGGGTACCCTGAAAGGCTGGAGGACTAACTGGTACTAATCAAATCATTTGACACGAACTAGGTGGATATAAAAGGAACATTTTAGAGACAGAGCCTCTCGCATTTAAGATCCCACCATCTACAGTGTATAATGTTGACCGGTTAAAACCGGATGCCGGTGAGTTTGGGGCCCTCCGGCGGCACTGCATTAAAAACAGACATGATTCTTCACTTGAAATCCTTGCATGGACTCGGGAAACACTTCCAGAAATCACCGTGTGTGAAGTACAGCTGCGTATCGTCCGCATAACAACGAAAACCTAAGCCACGGTGCCTTATATCACCAAGAGGTAGCATGTGCAGTGTACAAGTACTGGGCCTAAAATGGAGCCTTGTGGAACCCCAGAGGTAACTTTAGAGATTGTGTGGCTGACTGGTCATTAATATGTACAACTTGAAATCTTCCCGAGTTGATTTAAACCAGGTTCACCGTGCCATCCATAAATACAAGTTAAAGTGAATTCTTTTATATTACGTACATGGGTAGATGGCGGGATCTTCGAAGTCTGAGCAAATTTATGCTGAGGACCATTTTTTTTGTTCCACAATTTTTACACGTAGTTTGTGACTGATCAAAATGTCCATGTTTACATGTGAGAGGCTCCGTCTCTGTAAAATGCTCCTTTTATATCCAGTTCACATAATTAGTGTCACATTACTTTTCTATCCCGTTTGATATGTGGCTGCCGTCACATTCAAAAATGTGCCAATATAATAGTAAAATGTCTCAGTTTTAACATCTGCTATGACGTTTACGTTCCATTGGGCATAAAATGAGTTTATGAGATTTGAAAGTCATCATTCGTTTACATTTTACACAACGTCCCATCTTCACTTGAACTGCAGTTGTAGAAAATGTAAAACATAGACATAGAATTAAATATTTTCTGTCTGACCTGAGGCTGAGTTTAAAATCACGCGTCTGGTTTAAACCAGTGTGTATTAATCCAGTTCGTCTCGACCAGCTGTGTTTCAGATCACGTAGCTCCTCCTCCTTCCTTGTGACACTGATGTTATTATATTTCATGCCGACAGCTGCCACCTGCTTATCTTTTCCCAGAATTCCTCAGCTCCAAACCCAGCCAGCGTAGATAGTTTCCACTGATTCTTCACGTCTTCCTGAGGCGGCGAGCGTCGCCTGGAAACACCTCCAACAGAGACGCCTTGTTCTCCGCTGCGACGCAGAAACAGTGGGCGTCTGCCGCCGCCGAGGTCAAAGGTGACGGTCGGGGCGATAAGACGGTTCGTTCGCACGCAGCGAGAACACGAAACAAAAAGGAAAAAACCATCTTTATTATAGGAAGACGAGCGGTTTCATAAAAGCACATGGTTCTGGGACGAGACCATGAAAAGACAACTGAAAGGAGACATGCACTTCCAGTCAAAAGTTTGGACATACGTGCTTGATATTTTTCATATTTTCAACATTAAGATTGAATACATGCTTTTAGTTATTTTTTTGCATAGTGTTTTTTGTGCATAATTTCTACTTCTCAGTCCGACTAAAAAGTTTTGGGGTTTTTTGGTCTTAGTTTGGACACATCTTCTCCTTGAATGTTTTTCACTTCATTTGTATTATTTTCAACATTGTATATTATTACTGAAGACATTCAAACTACATAAGGATTTATGATTAATCACATTGTCACTGTGGATTAATTTTGATTAATCACGATTAATACCCTTTTGTTGTTTTTCATTTTGTGGGAGTAAAAACACTCAAGGTGAAACAGACACTCAACTAAAATGACTTATTTTACATTAAAATGTATTTTTGTTGTAATTTAAACTTGTGTAACTAAAGTAAATTCCAGCTGCTTTGTAGAACTTAACAGAACCTCTG